>JANCRA010000430.1:25000-27500 GCA_024362935.1 Setophaga petechia
AACCCTCGACCGGCCTTCCCTCCGGGCACCGGCGCGGGACGCCGCCGCCGAAACCGCCGCCGCCGCCGCCGCCGCCGCCGCCCGCCGCGGGCAACGGGCCTGCGAGGCGACCCCAGCCGCGCCGCCGGGGTGGCCCCCGGACGGCGATTGATCGTCAAGCGACGCTCAGACAGGCGTAGCCCCGGGAGGAACCCGGGGCCGCAAGTGCGTTCGAAGTGTCGATGATCAATGTGTCCTGCAATTCACATTAATTCTCGCAGCTAGCTGCGTTCTTCATCGACGCACGAGCCGAGTGATCCACCGCTAAGAGTTGTCTGGCTTTCGGGCACCGCTCAGGCCGAGCGGCCCCTTTTTCGTTCTCTCGCGCCGAGGACGCGCGGGCGCGCGCCTCTGGCTTCGACCGTACGAGCACACAGAAACGGAGGGAAAAAAAAAGGCGGGACAAAACCCACGCTCCGAAGGCCGGCCCGAGAGAGCCGGGGGGGCCCGCGCCCCCGACCGCCTCCCCCCGCGAGGGGAGACGCCGACCTCACGGCACGAGCGCCGTCCTTCGGAGGCGGCCCAGGCGCCCGGGCTCGGCCCGGCCTCCGCGCGGAGGAGGGCCACGCGGCGCGCGCGCCGGAACGCGGGGGGCACGGCGGCCCGCCCGCTCTCGCTTTCACGGGACGACGCACCCAACACACCACGCGGCACGCGGCCGCGGGCGCGGCCGTCGGCCCCCGCCGGCTTCCCCTCGGCCCCCCCAACCGCGGGTGGCTCGCGGAGCGCCGCCGCGCCAGCGGCGCGGCCGGGCCCCTCCTTCCTCCTTCTCTCCCCAGCGGCCTTAGAACCCCGCTCGAGACGGCACGCGACGGCCACCGGCCCCGCCGGCGCGCCTTTTTTCCCCCGCGGGACCGCTTCCCGCCGGGCGAGCCAGCGTCCGGCGGACGCGCTCCGCCGCCGGCCCCGGAGGCGGACGCCACCGAGACCCGAGCCGGCGTCGCCAGCGCCCGAGGCCTGCCGGGCGGCAGGACCCCGCCGCCGCCGGGGCCGCACTCCCGGGACCGCGCCGCCCGCCGCGTCGCACCGTCGGGGCCCCCCTCGCCTCGGGCACGCGCCCGGCGGGGGAAGGCGGAACGGCGGCTGAGCCGGGGGGCAACGCCCGCTCTCCTCGCTTTCGCGGGGAGACCGGGCGGGGAAGCGCCCCCGCGGCCGCCCCCGCACGCCTTTCCTCCGGACCGCACGCGGCCGGGAAGGAGGGTGACGGAGGACGCCACGAGCGGGGCCCGGGCCGGGACCGCCGCCGGCGACGGCGGGCGCCTTCCGGCCGACCGTCCCCGCAGGGAAGGGGGACACCCGTCGAGCGGCGCCGCCGCCGCTCGGCACGGGGTCGCCCGCGCTCGCGGGCCTCCGCCGACGGAGGGCCCGCCGAGCGCTCGCCCCCCGGGCGGGCGGGCGGTCGAGCCGGGGAGACGGCCGGCGGACGGCGCCGCCGGTGCGCGGCTCGAGGAGGAAAGGCCGTCGAGGGGAGAGAGAGAGATCCAGAGGGGCGCCGGCCGCGCCGGACGCGGCGCCGCGCGCGCGAGACACGCCGCGGCAGCGGCGGCCCAGGAAGAGAGCGCGGCGGGCCCCGGCGGCCGCAACCCCGCGACCGAGGAAGGGCAGAGAGCGCGCGCTCTACTGCCGGCGTCGCCCGTATACGACGAGGCGGACGGGGGTCGGCCCCGCGGCCGACCGCGCGCCGCGGCCTCTCCGCCGAGGCCGGGCCGCGGAGAGGGGGGGGCAGGGGCGCCCCTCCCCGGCGCGGCGCGGTTCTACCCCCGCAACGCGCGCGCGGCGGGACGACGACGACGACGACGGAGGAGCGCGCGGCCGCTGGCCACGGACACCACCGCAGGGGCTCGGCGGGAGTAGCTGCTCCCCACCCCTCAGTGGCGCCGCACCACCGCCCGCGGCGACACCAGCCGCCGCCGCCGCCGCCGGCACCGCCGCCGCCACGGCGGGGCCGCGCCGAGCCGCCCGAGTCTTTAAACCGCCGCCCGGCTCGCCGGCCCCCCCCCTTTCGGCCCCCCGCAGCGTTTGACGACGCCGACGGGAAAGCCGGGGGGAACCGCCGAAGCGCGGAGCGCTAGGTACCTGGCCCTGGGGCGAGGGAAACGACCTGCATGGCCCCGCCGGGGTGCCTCCCCCGCTGCCGCCCTCGGGGGAGCGTCCGCCGGCGGGGGCGCGCCCGACATCTGCCGCCACCACCGCGGCGTCCTTTCTCGGGGCCCGGGGTTTCCCTCAGTAGCCCGGCGCCGCGCCCGAGAGGACCGCCGCGGCTCGGCCCGCCCCGCCGGCGCGGGGACGCGGGCCCGGACCGCCGAGCGTCTCTCGCTCGCCCGCTCGCTCGCTCGCGCGCGCCCTGGAGCGCGGCTCGGAACGCCCGGAGGCGGCTCGGCCCTCGGAGCTCCTCTAGCGCGCGAGAGCGGGGCGCCGCTCGGCCCGAGAGCGGGACTCCGCCGGGCGGCGGAAGCCCCGC
>JANCRA010000430.1:32500-40000 GCA_024362935.1 Setophaga petechia
CTCGCCGCCTTCTCCCGATCCGGCCTTCCGCAGCCCTTTTCTCTCTCGCCTCCCCGGATCCGCTCTTCCGCGCTTTTCTCTCTCGCCTCTCCAGCGGGCCGTACCCAACGCTACTCTGGGGCAGGACGGGAGCCGGGACGAAGCCACGCGACTCGTCCCGGCTTAGGCGGCACTCACTCTGCGCCCCCGGCGACCGCACGCGCGGCCGCTCCGCTCCGCCTCGGACACAGGCACGGGGTCAGCCTGCGGGGACGCGGCCCGTCACCTCGCTCCCACTATACGGACAGACGAGTCCGAAGCCGCCGAGGCCTCCAAGAGGACGCAGGGAGCTCGACCGGGAGGAGGCGCCGCCGCAGGCCGCCTGCTACGATGACGTAGTCGGAGGCGGCCCGCAACAGCGACCCCTTGGTGAGCTTGCGGAGCCGGCCGCGACAACAGGTCTACCCGGCACCCGCCGAAATCGGACTAAGTGCCGCCGGAGCGAGGTAGACCTGTTGTCCCCGGCCGGCGCCCGCCACCCGGGAACCACGCCGACCCCCGGCGGCCCGCCGGAGCTCGGGTAGACCTGGTGTCCGGCCGGAGCCGGGGTAGACCTGTTGTCCCCGGCCGGAGCCGGGGTAGGCCTGGTGTCCCGCCGGAGCGAGGTAGACCTGTTGTCCCCGGCCGGAGCTGGGGTAGACCTGGTGTCCCCGGCCGGAGCCGGGGTAGACCTGGTGTCCCGCCGGAGCGAGGTAGACCTGTTGTCCCCGGCCGGAGCCGGGGTAGACCTGTTGTCCCCGGCCGGAGCCGGGGTAGACCTGGTGTCCCCGGCCAGAGCCGGGGTAGACCTGGTGTCCCGCCGGAGCGAGGTAGACCTGGTGTCCCGCCGGAGCGAGGTAGACCTGTTGTCCCCGGCCGGAGCCGGGGTAGACCTGGTGTCCCCGGCCGGAGCCGGGGTAGACCTGGTGTCCCCGGCCGGAGCCGGGGTAGACCTGGTGTCCCGCCACCCGGGGTAGACCTGGTGTCTCGCCGGAGCCGGGGTAGACCTGGTGTCCCGCCGGAGCGAGGTAGACCTGTTGTCCCCGGCCGGAGCCGGGGTAGACCTGGTGTCCCGCCGGAGCGAGGTAGACCTGGTGTCCCGCCGGAGCGAGGTAGACCTGTTGTCCCCGGCCGGAGCCGGGGTAGACCTGGTGTCCCCGGCCGGAGCCGGGGTAGACCTGGTGTCCCGCCGGAGCCAGGTAGACCTGGTGTCCCGCCGGAGCCAGGTAGACCTGGTGTCCCCGGCCGGAGCCGGGGTAGACCTGGTGTCCCCGGCCGGAGCCGGGGTAGACCTGGTGTCCGGCCGGAACCGGGGTAGACCTGGTGTCCCGCCGGAGCGAGGTAGACCTGGTGTCCCCGGCCGGAGCCGGGGTAGACCTGGTGTCCCCGGCCGGAGCCGGGGTAGACCTGGTGTCCCGCCACCCGGGGTAGACCTGGTGTCTCGCCGGAGCCGGGGTAGACCTGGTGTCCCGCCGGAGCGAGGTAGACCTGTTGTCCCCGGCCGGAGCCGGGGTAGACCTGGTGTCCGGCCGGAGCCGGGGTAGACCTGTTGTCCCCGGACGGAGCCGGGTTAGACCTGGTGTCCCGCCGGAGCGAGGTAGACCTGGTGTCCCCGGCCGGAGCCGGGGTAGACCTGGTGTCCGGCCGGAGCCGGGGTAGACCTGGTGTCCCGCCACCCGGGGTAGACCTGGTGTCTCGCCGGAGCCGGGGTAGACCTGGTGTCCCGCCGGAGCGAGGTAGACCTGTTGTCCCCGGCCGGAGCCAGGGTAGACCTGGTGTCCGGCCGGAGCCGGGGTAGACCTGGTGTCCCGCCGGAGCCGGGGTAGACCTGGTGTCCCGCCGGAGGGAGGTAGACCTGTTGTCACCGGCCGGCGCCCGCCACCCGGGGACAAGGCCGACCCCCGGCGGCTCCGGAGCCGGCTTGTCCGAATGAGCCGGGACCGGCCCGGACCCGGGATAGACCTCCTGTCCCCCTGTCGTCGCCCGGCGCCCGAACGCCTCACCGTCCCCAGCGACCCGGGAGCGAGGCACAGCTCACAGCCTGGTAACGCCCCGGAGCCAGACGGCTCGATCGGCCCCGTCCCGCCCAATGAACCGCCCCCCCCACCGCCCGCTTTCAAGACCAGTATATATTTTCGATTTTTTTGTTGGTTTTCTGGTTTGTTTTTTTTTCCCCCGGTTGTTTTGGCTTTGTTTTATGCTGAGTTTTGAGGTTGTTTTTTTGGGCGGGGGGCTTGTGGTTTGGATTTGAGTTTTCTTGGGTAGGCCCCCCCCCCCCCCCCCCCCCCCTTTTTTCCTTTCTCTGCTTTCCTGAAAGAATGGCTGGCTCTTGTATTTGCTTGGAAGGAGAAACTCATCCGGAAAAACAAACCAACAGAAAAAAAAAAAAAAAAAAAAAAAGGCAAATTTTATTTATTTGCCTTCCGTATCCAGAGCAGTCCCAGCCGAGCCGACGGGCAAGCCGTGCCCTGCGCTCTGGCCGCTGACACGCTGAAGTGGCGAAACGGCGCCTCCACCCCCCCCCGGCTTCCCCCCCTCTACGCCCTCCTGGGACCCCACACAGCCCGGCCCCCCTGCCCCCGATGCGGCTCGCCCCGCCCCGCCCACCGGCAGAGGCGGGCGCCGCCGGCACCACCGCCAGCACACAGGCGGCCGCTTTTGGGCGGGTTCTTTCACGGTCCGCAGAGGTCTTCGGCGCTCGACGTGAGTCTGGGGGGCCGTGGGGGCTCGCTGCCGAGGCGCCCGGGACCGGCACGAAGCCGCCGGCCCTCGGCCCTCGTCCGCACAGAGACAGACACAGCGACCCCCCCCCCCCCCCCTTTTTCCTTTCTCTGCTTTCCTGAAAGAATGGCTGGCTCTTGTATTTGCTTGGAAGGAGAAACTCATCCGGAAAAACAAACCAACAGAAAAAAAAAAAAAAAAAAAAAAAGGCAAATTTTATTTATTTGCCTTCCGTATCCAGAGCAGTCCCAGCCGAGCCGACGGGCAAGCCGTGCCCTGCGCTCTGGCCGCTGACACGCTGAAGTGGCGAAACGGCGCCTCCACCCCCCCCCGGCTTCCCCCCCTCTACGCCCTCCTGGGACCCCACACAGCCCGGCCCCCCTGCCCCCGATGCGGCTCGCCCCGCCCCGCCCACCGGCAGAGGCGGGCGCCGCCGGCACCACCGCCAGCACACAGGCGGCCGCTTTTGGGCGGGTTCTTTCACGGTCCGCAGAGGTCTTCGGCGCTCGACGTGAGTCTGGGGGGCCGTGGGGGCTCGCTGCCGAGGCGCCCGGGACCGGCACGAAGCCGCCGGCCCTCGGCCCTCGTCCGCACAGAGACAGACACAGCGACCCCCCCCCCCCCCCCTTTTTCCTTTCTCTGCTTTCCTGAAAGAATGGCTGGCTCTTGTATTTGCTTGGAAGGAGAAACTCATCCGGAAAAACAAACCAACAGAAAAAAAAAAAAAAAAAAAAAAAAGGCAAATTTTATTTATTTGCCTTCCGTATCCAGAGCAGTCCCAGCCGAGCCGACGGGCAAGCCGTGCCCTGCGCTCTGGCCGCTGACACGCTGAAGTGGCGAAACGGCGCCTCCACCCCCCCCCGGCTTCCCCCCCTCTACGCCCTCCTGGGACCCCACACAGCCCGGCCCCCCTGCCCCCGATGCGGCTCGCCCCGCCCCGCCCACCGGCAGAGGCGGGCGCCGCCGGCACCACCGCCAGCACACAGGCGGCCGCTTTTGGGCGGGTTCTTTCACGGTCCGCAGAGGTCTTCGGCGCTCGACGTGAGTCTGGGGGGCCGTGGGGGCTCGCTGCCGAGGCGCCCGGGACCGGCACGAAGCCGCCGGCCCTCGGCCCTCGTCCGCACAGAGACAGACACAGCGACCCCTCCCCCCCCCCCCCCCCCGACGCTCACACACCATGGCCACCCCTTGAGGCCACCACACCGCCGCGCGTGCACGCACGCGCAGACAACCATCCCCGCCCCCCCTCCCCACCCCACCCCCCCCCCGCCCCCGCCAGGCACGCACGCGCGCCTGCCCGCCCGCCCGCCCCCCCCCCCCCGCTCGTCCGCATGCACGCTCTCGTGTGCCCTCTCTCCCTGTCCCTGTCCCCGTCCCCGCGCCTGCCCCCGCCCCTGCCCTCTCTGTCGCCGCCGCCCCCGCCCATCGGCGGTTGGGGGCGCCCCGCCCTCCCCGGCGCCGTCTGCATACTTTTCCGGCTCGCTAGGTGGCCATAGGCGAAGGCCGGCCCGGGACAACGGGTCTACCCAAGGCCTACACGGTCGAAGGCAATGGCCGGCCCGGGGACACCAGGCCTAGGCCGGGCCCAGGCATAGCCGGACTTCAGGACAACCGGTCTACCCAAGGACCTAGGACCACCGGCCTCCTACCCAAGGCCTACAGGGTCGAAGGCGAATGCCGGCCCCGGGACACCGGGCCAACCCAAGGGCGGCTCTGCCGTAGGCAAAGGCTGGCCCGGGGACAACAGGTGTACGCCGGGCCTAGGAGAAGAGGACGACCCCGGCCTTAGGGCATCGGGTCTATCTACCCCGGGGCCTTGGACAGGAAGCAGCTCTACCCAATAGCCCAGGACAGCGGGTCTACCCCGAGGCCCGGGACACCAGGTCCAGCCCGGGGCCCGGGACACCAGGTCTACCCAATGGTCCGGGACACCAGGTCCAGCCCGGGGCCCAGGACACCGGGTCTACCCCGGTGCCCGGGACAACAGGTCTACCCCCTGGCATAGGACACCAGGTCTACCCCGGTGCCTGAGACACCAGGTCTACCCCGACCATCGGGACACCAGGTCTACCCCGGTGCCTGGGACAACAGGTCTACCCCCTGGCATAGGACACCAGGTCTACCCCGCTGCCCGGGACAACAGGTCTACCCCGGCGCGCAGGACACCAGGTCTACCCCGGCGCGCAGGACACCGGGTCTACCCCGGTGCCCGGGACAACAGGTCTACCCCCTGGCATAGGACACCAGGTCTACCCCGGTGCCCGGGACAACAGGTCTACCCCGGCGCGCGGGACACCAGGTCTACCCCGGTGCCTGGGACAACAGGTCTACCCCATGGCATAGGACACCAGGTCTACCCCGCTGCCCGGGACAACAGGTCTACCCCGGCGCGCAGGACACCGGGTCTACCCCGGTGCCCGGGACAACAGGTCTACCCCCTGGCATAGGACACCAGGTCTACCCCGGTGCCTGAGACACCAGGTCTACCCCGACCATCGGGACACCAGGTCTACCCCGGTGCCTGGGACAACAGGTCTACCCCCTGGCATAGGACACCAGGTCTACCCCGCTGCCCGGGACAACAGGTCTACCCCGGCGCGCAGGACACCAGGTCTACCCCGGCGCGCAGGACACCGGGTCTACCCCGGTGCCCGGGACAACAGGTCTACCCCCTGGCATAGGACACCAGGTCTACCCCGGTGCCCGGGACAACAGGTCTACCCCGGTGCCCGGGACAACAGGTCTACCCCGGGGCCCAGGACACCGGGTCTACCGCGGGGCCCGGGACAACAGGTCTTCCCCGGTGCCTGGGAGACCAGGTCTACCCCGGCTCCGGCGGGACACCAGGTCTACCTCGGGGCCCGGGACAACAGGTCTACCCCGGTGCCCGGGACAACAGGTCTACCCCGGTGCCCGGGACAACAGGTCTACCCCGGTGCCCGGGACAACAGGTCTTCTCCGGTGCCTGGGACAACAGGTCTACCCCATGGCATAGGACACCAGGTCTTCCCCGGTGCCCGGGACAACAGGTCTACCCCGGCGCGCAGGACACCAGGTCTACCCCGGTGCCCGGGACACCAGGTCTGCCCCATGGCATAGGAAACCAGGTCTACCCCGGCTCCGGCGGGACAACAGGTCTACCCCAGGGCCCGGGACAACAGGTCTACCCCGAGGCCCGGGACACCAGGTCTACCCCATGGCATAGGACACCAGGTCTACCCCGGCTCCGGCGGGACAACAGGTCTATCCCGGGGCCCGGGACAACAGGTCTACCCCATGGCATAGGACACCGGGTCTACCCCGCTGCCCGGGACAACAGGTCTACCCCGGCGCGCAGGACACCGGGTCTACCCCGGTGCCCGGGACAACAGGTCTACCCCGGCTCCAGCGGGACACCAGGTCTACCCCGGTGCCCGGGACAACAGGTCTACCCCGGTGCCCGGGACAACAGGTCTACCCCGGGGCCCAGGACACCGGGTCTACCGCGGGGCCCGGGACAACAGGTCTTCCCCGGTGCCTGGGAGACCAGGTCTACCCCGGCTCCGGCGGGACACCAGGTCTACCTTGGGGCCCGGGACACCGGGTCTACCCCGGTGCCTGGGACAACAGGTCTACCCCATGGCATAGGACACCAGGTCTACCCCGCTGCCCGGGACAACAGGTCTACCCCGGCGCGCAGGACACCAGGTCTACCCCGGTGCCCGGGACAACAGGTCTACCCCGGGGCCCAGGACACCGGGTCTACCGCGGGGCCCGGGACAACAGGTCTTCCCCGGTGCCTGGGAGACCAGGTCTACCCCGGCTCCGGCGGGACACCAGGTCTACCTCGGGGCCCGGGACACCGGGTCTACCCCGGTGCCTGGGACAACAGGTCTACCCCATGGCATAGGACACCAGGTCTACCCCGCTGCCCGGGACAACAGGTCTACCCCGGCGCGCAGGACACCAGGTCTACCCCGGTGCCCGGGTCAACAGGTCTACCCCGGTGCCTGGGAACACAGGTCTACCCCGGCTCCAGCGGGACACCAGGTCTACCCCGGTGCCCGGGACAACAGGTCTACCCCGGTGCCCGGGACAACAGGTCTTCCCCGGTGCCTGGGAGACCAGGTCTACCCCGGCTCCGGCGGGACACCAGGTCTACCTCGGGGCCCGGGACACCAGGTCTACCCCGGTGCCTGGGACAACAGGTCTGCCCCATGGCATAGGACACCAGGTCTACCCCGCGGCCCGGGCTCCTGTCGGCCAAGGCCGGCCCCGGACACCAGGTCTACCTCAGCAGTTGGGACACCAGGTCTACCCCGGGGCGCAGGGCCCTGTCGGCCGAGGCCGGCCGCGGACAACAGGTCTACCTGGAGGCTAGGCGCCCGGCCGAGGGACGCAGCGGGAAGACCCGCCACGCCCCTCCGTCGCCGGGACGACCCGGTCCGGACAAGGAGAGCCGCCCTCCCCCGGCGCTCGCCAGCGCGGACGGGAGGTCCCGCTTTCACGCCGGGGCGACGGCGCGCGTCTCCGGACCCGGCCCGGCGCCCCGGACACCAGGTCTACCCCCGCGCCCGGAGACGGCAGCGAACGAGCCCCCGCCCCGCCTCGCACCGCGCGCCCGCGCGCGCGGCGAGGGGGGAAGAGACCCGCCGCCGCCGCCGCCGCCTGCGCGGCCAAGCACCCCCCCCGCCCCGCGTATCGGGCCTGGGACCCGCGCGGAGGGAAGCGGTCGAGGCCGCGCGGCCTCTCTCTCGTCTCGTCTCCCTGGCTTGCTGTGGG
>JANCRA010000431.1:0-41564 GCA_024362935.1 Setophaga petechia
TTTACCTGCCTAGGGCTAGGGTTAGGGTAACGCCTAGGGTTAGGGTTTTTTAAATGAGAAAGGCTTGAGCTCCAGACACAATTCAGCTGGCAAAGGCATCCCAAGGGGATCGAAAAAGTGCCACAACATGGCTGCCTCCGCTCATTTTTCCTTGGGACCGTCCCTAACCCTAGGCTGATTGACCAGTTTAGGGCTTAGGCTTACGCCTAGGGTAAGGGTTTTTTAATCCAGAAAGCCCTGAGCTCCAGGCACCCTGCAACTGCAAAAGGTATCCCAAGGGGAGCGCAAAAGTGCCACAACATCGCTGCCTCCACAGCTTTTTCTTTGGTGCCATCCCTAACCCTAGGCTGATTTACCTGCCTAGGGCTAGGGTTAGGGTTACGCCTAGGGTTAGGGTTTTTTAAATGAGAAAGGCTTGAGCTCCAGACACAATTCAGCTGGCAAAGGCATCCCAAGGGGATCGAAAAAGTGCCACAACATGGCTGCCTCCGCACATTTTTCCTTGGGACAGTCCCTAACCCTAGGCTGATTGACCAGTTTAGGGCTTAGGCTTACGCCTAGGGTAAGGGTTTTTTAATCCAGAAAGCCCTGAGCTCCAGGCACACTGCAACTGCAAAAGGTATCCCACGGGGAGTGCAAAAGTGCCACAACATCGCTGCCTCCACAGCTTTTTCTTTGGTGCCATCCCTAACCCTAGGCTGATTTACCTGGCTAGGGCTAGGGTTAGGGTAACGCCTAGGGTTAGGGTTTTTTAAATGAGAAAGGTTTGAGCTCCAGACACAATTCAGCTGGCAAAGGCATCCCAAGGGGATCGAAAAAGTGTCAAAACATTGCTGCCTCCGCACATTTTTCCTTGGGACCGTCCCTAACCCTAGGCTGATTGACCAGTTTAGGGCTTAGGCTTACGCCTAGGGTAAGGGTTTTTTAATCCAGAAAGCCGTGAGCTCCAGGCACACTGCCACTGCAAAAGGTATCCCAAGAGGAGCGCAAAAGCGCCACAACATCGCTGCCTCCACAGCTTTTTCTTTGGTGCCATCCCTAACCCTAGGCTGATTTACCTGGCTAGGGCTAGGGTTAGGGTTACGCCTAGGGTTAGGGCTTTTTTAAATGAGAAAGGCTTGAGCTCCAGACACAATTCAGCTGGCAAAGGCATCCCAAGGGGATCGAAAAAGTGCCACAACATGGCTGCCTCCGCACATTTTTCCTTGGGACCGTCCCTAACCCTAGGCTGATTGACCAGTTTAGGGCTTAGGCTTACGCCTAGGGTAAGGGTTTTTTAATCCAGAAAGCCCTGAGCTCCAGGCACACTGCAACTGCAAAAGGTATCCCAAGGGGAGCGCAAAAGCGCCACAACATCGCTGCCTCCACAGCTTTTTCTTTGGTGCCATCCCTAACCCTAGGCTGATTTACCTGGCTAGGGCTAGGGTTAGGGTTACGCCTAGGGTTAGGGTTTTTTAAATGAGAAAGGCTTGAGCTCCAGACACAATTCAGCTGGCAAAGGCATCCCAAGGGGATCGAAAAAGTGCCACAACATGGCTGCCTCCGCACATTTTTCCTTGGGACCGTCCCTAACCCTAGGCTAATTGACCAGTTTAGGGCTTAGGCTTACGCCTAGGGTAAGGGTTTTTTAATCCAGAAAGCCCTGAGCTCCAGGCACACTGCAACTGCAAAAGGTATCCCAAGGGGAGCGCAAAAGCGCCACAACATCGCTGCCTCCACAGCTTTTTCTTTGGTGCCATCCCTAACCCTAGGCTGATTTACCTGGCTAGGGCTAGGGTTAGGGTTACGCCTAGGGTTAGGGTTTTTTAAATGAGAAAGGCTTGAGCTCCAGACACAATTCAGCTGGCAAAGGCATCCCAAGGGGATCGAAAAAGTGCCACAACATGGCTGCCTCCGCTCATTTTTCCTTGGGACCGTCCCTAACCCTAGGCTGATTGACCAGTTTTGGGCTTAGGCTTACGCCTAGGGTAAGGGTTTTTTAATCCAGAAAGCCCTGAGCTCCAGGCACACTGCAACTGCAAAAGGTATCCCAAGGGGAGCGCAAAAGCGCCACAACATCGCTGCCTCCACAGATTTTTCTTTGGTGCCATCCCTAACCCTAGGCTGATTTACCTGCCTAGGGCTAGGGTTAGGGTTAAGCCTAGGGTTAGGGTTTTTTAAATGAGAAAGGCTTGAGCTCCAGACACAATTCAGCTGGCAAAGGCATCCCAAGGGGATCGAAAAAGTGCCACAACATGGCTGCCTCCGCTCATTTTTCCTTGGGACCGTCCCTAACCCTAGGCTGATTGACCAGTTTAGGGCTTAGGCTTACGCCTAGGGTAAGGGTTTTTTAATCCAGAAAGCCCTGAGCTCCAGGCACACTGCAACTGCAAAAGGTATCCCAAGAGGAGCGCAAAAGCGCCACAACATCGCTGCCTCCACAGCTTTTTCTTTGGTGCCATCCCTAACCCTAGGCTGATTTACCTGCGTAGGGCAAGGGTTAGGGTTACGCCTAGGGTTAGGGCTTTTTTAAATGAGAAAGGCTTGAGCTCCAGACACAATTCAGCTGGCAAAGGCATCCCAAGGGGATCGAAAAAGTGCCACAACATGGCTGCCTCCGCACATTTTTCCTTGGGACCGTCCCTAACCCTAGGCTGATTGACCAGTTTAGGGCTTAGGCTTACGCCTAGGGTAAGGGTTTTTTAATCCAGAAAGCCCTGAGCTCCAGGCACACTGCAACTGCAAAAGGTATCCCAAGGGGAGCGCAAAAGTGCCACAACATCGCTGCCTCCACAGCTTTTTCTTTGGTGCCATCCCTAACCCTAGGCTGATTTACCTGGCTAGGGCTAGGGTTAGGGTTACGCCTAGGGTTAGGGTTTTTTAAATGAGAAAGGCTTGAGCTCCAGACACAATTCAGCTGGCAAAGGCATCCCAAGGGGATCGAAAAAGTGCCACAACATGGCTGCCTCCGCACATTTTTCCTTAGGACCGTCCCTAACCCTAGGCTGATTGACCAGTTTAGGGCTTAGGCTTACGCCTAGGGTAAGGGTTTTTTAATCCAGAAAGCCCTGAGCTCCAGGCACACTGCAACTGCAAAAGGTATCCCAAGGGGAGCGCAAAAGCGCCACAACATCGCTGCCTCCACAGCTTTTTCTTTGGTGCCATCCCTAACCCTAGGCTGATTTACCTGGCTAGGGCTAGGGTTAGGGGTTACGCCTAGGGTTAGGGTTTTTTAAATGAGAAAGGCTTGAGCTCCAGACACAATTCAGCTGGCAAAGGCATCCCAAGGGGATCGAAAAAGTGCCACAACATGGCTGCCTCCGCACATTTTTCCTTGGGACCGTCCCTAACCCTAGGCTAATTGACCAGTTTAGGGCTTAGGCTTACGCCTAGGGTAAGGGTTTTTTAATCCAGAAAGCCCTGAGCTCCAGGCACACTGCAACTGCAAAAGGTATCCCAAGGGGAGCGCAAAAGCGCCACAACATCGCTGCCTCCACAGCTTTTTCTTTGGTGCCATCCCTAACCCTAGGCTGATTTACCTGCCTAGGGCTAGGGTTAGGGTTACGCCTAGGGTTAGGGTTTTTTAAATGAGAAAGGCTTGAGCTCCAGACACAATTCAGCTGGCAAAGGCATCCCAAGGGGATCAAAAAAGTGCCACAACATGGCTGCCTCCGCTCATTTTTCCTTGGGACCGTCCCTAACCCTAGGCTGATTGACCAGTTTAGGGCTTAGGCTTACGCCTAGGGTAAGGGTTTTTTAATCCAGAAAGCCCTGAGCTCCAGGCACACTGCAACTGCAAAAGGTATCCCAAGGGGAGCGCAAAAGCGCCACAACATCGCTGCCTCCACAGCTTTTTCTTTGGTGCCATCCCTAACCCTAGGCTGATTTACCTGGCTAGGGCTAGGGTTAGGGTTACGCCTAGGGTTAGGGTTTTTTAAATGAGAAAGGCTTGAGCTCCAGACACAATTCAGCTGGCAAAGGCATCCCAAGGGGATCGAAAAAGTGCCACAACATGGCTGCCTCCGCACATTTTTCCTTGGGACCGTCCCTAACCCTAGGCTGATTGACCAGTTTAGGGCTTAGGCTTACGCCTAGGGTAAGGGTTTTTTAATCCAGAAAGCCCTGAGCTCCAGGCACACTGCAACTGCAAAAGGTATCCCAAGGGGAGTGCAAAAGTGCCACAACATCGCTGCCTCCACAGCTTTTTCTTTGGTGCCATCCCTAACCCTAGGCTGATTTACCTGGCTAGGGCTAGGGTTAGGGTTAAGCCTAGGGTTAGGGCTTTTTTTAATGAGAAAGGCTTGAGCTCCAGACACAATTCAGCTGGCAAAGGCATCCCAAGGGGATCGAAAAAGTGCCACAACATGGCTGCCTGCGCACATTTTTCCTTGGGACCGTCCCTAACCCTAGGCTGATTGACCAGTTTAGGGCTTAGGCTTACGCCTAGGGTAAGGGTTTTTTAATCCAGAAAGCCGTGAGCTCCAGGCACACTGCAACTGCAAAAGGTATCCCAAGGGGAGCGCAAAAGCGCCACAACATCGCTGCCTCCACAGCTTTTTCTTTGGTGCCATCCCTAACCCTAGGCTGATTTTCCTGGCTAGGGCTAGGGTTAGGGTTACGCCTAGGGTTAGGGTTTTTTAAATGAGAAAGGCTTGAGCTCCAGACACAATTCAGCAGGCAAAGGCATCCCAAGGGGATTGAAAAAGTGCCACAACATGGCTGCCTCCGCACATTTTTCCTTGGGACCGTCCCTAACCCTAAGCTGATTGACCAGTTTAGGGCTTAGGCTTACGCCTAGGGTAAGGGTTTTTTAATCCAGAAAGCCCTGAGCTCCAGGCACACTGCAACTGCAAAAGGTATCCCAAGGGGAGCGCAAAAGCGCCACAACATCGCTGCCTCCACAGCTTTTTCTTTGGTGCCATCCCTAACCCTAGGCTGATTTACCTGGCTAGGGCTAGGGTTAGGGTTACGCCTAGGGTTAGGGTTTTTTAAATGAGAAAGGCTTGAGCTCCAGACACAATTCAGCTGGCAAAGGCATCCCAAGGGGATCGAAAAAGTGCCACAACATGGCTGCCTCCGCTCATTTTTCCTTGGGACCGTCCCTAACCCTAGGCTGATTGACCAGTTTAGGGCTTAGGCTTACGCCTAGGGTAAGGGTTTTTTAATCCAGAAAGCCCTGAGCTCCAGGCACACTGCAACTGCAAAAGGTATCCCAAGAGGAGCGCAAAAGCGCCACAACATCGCTGCCTCCACAGCTTTTTCTTTGGTGCCATCCCTAACCCTAGGCTGATTTACCTGCGTAGGGCAAGGGTTAGGGTTACGCCTAGGGTTAGGGCTTTTTTAAATGAGAAAGGCTTGAGCTCCAGACACAATTCAGCTGGCAAAGGCATCCCAAGGGGATCGAAAAAGTGCCACAACATGGCTGCCTCCGCACATTTTTCCTTGGGACCGTCCCTAACCCTAGGCTGATTGACCAGTTTAGGGCTTAGGCTTACGCCTAGGGTAAGGGTTTTTTAATCCAGAAAGCCCTGAGCTCCAGGCACACTGCAACTGCAAAAGGTATCCCAAGGGGAGCGCAAAAGTGCCACAACATCGCTGCCTCCACAGCTTTTTCTTTGGTGCCATCCCTAACCCTAGGCTGATTTACCTGGCTAGGGCTAGGGTTAGGGTTACGCCTAGGGTTAGGGTTTTTTAAATGAGAAAGGCTTGAGCTCCAGACACAATTCAGCTGGCAAAGGCATCCCAAGGGGATCGAAAAAGTGCCACAACATGGCTGCCTCCGCACATTTTTCCTTGGGACCGTCCCTAACCCTAGGCTGATTGACCAGTTTAGGGCTTAGGCTTACGCCTAGGGTAAGGGTTTTTTAATCCAGAAAGCCCTGAGCTCCAGGCACACTGCAACTGCAAAAGGTATCCCAAGGGGAGTGCAAAAGTGCCACAACATCGCTGCCTCCACAGCTTTTTCTTTGGTGCCATCCCTAACCCTAGGCTGATTTACCTGGCTAGGGCTAGGGTTAGGGTAACGCCTAGGGTTAGGGTTTTTTAAATGAGAAAGGTTTGAGCTCCAGACACAATTCAGCTGGCAAAGGCATCCCAAGGGGATCGAAAAAGTGCCACAACATGGCTGCCTCCGCACATTTTTCCTTGGGACCGTCCCTAACCCTAGGCTGATTGACCAGTTTAGGGCTTAGGCTTACGCCTAGGGTAAGGGTTTTTTAATCCAGAAAGCCCTGAGCTCCAGGCACACTGCAACTGCAAAAGGTATCCCAAGGGGAGCGCAAAAGCGCCCCAACATCGCTGCCTCCACAGCTTTTTCTTTGGTGCCATCCCTAACCCTAGGCTGATTTTCCTGGCTAGGGCTAGGGTTAGGGTTACGCCTAGGGTTAGGGTTTTTTAAATGAGAAAGGCTTGAGCTCCAGACACAATTCAGCTGGCAAAGGCATCCCAAGGGGATTGAAAAAGTGCCACAACATGGCTGCCTCCGCACATTTTTCCTTGGGACCGTCCCTAACCCTAAGCTGATTGACCAGTTTAGGGCTTAGGCTTACGCCTAGGGTAAGGGTTTTTTAATCCAGAAAGCCCTGAGCTCCAGGCACACTGCAACTGCAAAAGGTATCCCAAGGGGAGCGCAAAAGCGCCACAACATCGCTGCCTCCACAGCTTTTTCTTTGGTGCCATCCCTAACCCTAGGCTGATTTACCTGGCTAGGGCTAGGGTTAGGGTTACGCCTAGGGTTAGGGTTTTTTTAAATGAGAAAGGCTTGAGCTCCAGACACAATTCAGCTGGCAAAGGCATCCCAAGGGGATCGAAAAAGTGCCACAACATGGCTGCCTCCGCACATTTTTCCTTGGGACCGTCCCTAACCCTAGGCTGATTGACCAGTTTAGGGCTTAGGCTTACGCCTAGGGTAAGGGTTTTTTAATCCAGAAAGCCCTGAGCTCCAGGCACACTGCAACTGCAAAAGGTATCCCAAGGGGAGCGCAAAAGCGCCACAACATCGCTGCCTCCACAGCTTTTTCTTTGGTGCCATCCCTAACCCTAGGCTGATTTACCTGGCTAGGGCTAGGGTTAGGGTTAAGCCTAGGGTTAGGGCTTTTTTTAATGAGAAAGGCTTGAGCTCCAGACACAATTCAGCTGGCAAAGGCATCCCAAGGGGATCGAAAAAGTGCCACAACATGGCTGCCTGCGCACATTTTTCCTTGGGACCGTCCCTAACCCTAGGCTGATTGACCAGTTTAGGGCTTAGGCTTACGCCTAGGGTAAGGGTTTTTTAATCCAGAAAGCCGTGAGCTCCAGGCACACTGCAACTGCAAAAGGTATCCCAAGGGGAGCGCAAAAGCGCCACAACATCGCTGCCTCCACAGCTTTTTCTTTGGTGCCATCCCTAACCCTAGGCTGATTTTCCTGGCTAGGGCTAGGGTTAGGGTTACGCCTAGGGTTAGGGTTTTTTAAATGAGAAAGGCTTGAGCTCCAGACACAATTCAGCAGGCAAAGGCATCCCAAGGGGATTGAAAAAGTGCCACAACATGGCTGCCTCCGCACATTTTTCCTTGGGACCGTCCCTAACCCTAAGCTGATTGACCAGTTTAGGGCTTAGGCTTACGCCTAGGGTAAGGGTTTTTTAATCCAGAAAGCCCTGAGCTCCAGGCACACTGCAACTGCAAAAGGTATCCCAAGGGGAGCGCAAAAGCGCCACAACATCGCTGCCTCCACAGCTTTTTCTTTGGTGCCATCCCTAACCCTAGGCTGATTTACCTGGCTAGGGCTAGGGTTAGGGTTACGCCTAGGGTTAGGGTTTTTTAAATGAGAAAGGCTTGAGCTCCAGACACAATTCAGCTGGCAAAGGCATCCCAAGGGGATCGAAAAAGTGCCACAACATGGCTGCCTCCGCACATTTTTCCTTGGGACCGTCCCTAACCCTAGGCTGATTGACCAGTTTTGGGCTTAGGCTTACGCCTAGGGTAAGGGTTTTTTAATCCAGAAAGCCCTGAGCTCCAGGCACACTGCAACTGCAAAAAGGTATCCCAAGGGGAGCGCAAAAGCGCCACAACATCGCTGCCTCCACAGATTTTTCTTTGGTGCCATCCCTAACCCTAGGCTGATTTACCTGCCTAGGGCTAGGGTTAGGGTTAAGCCTAGGGTTAGGGTTTTTTAAATGAGAAAGGCTTGAGCTCCAGACACAATTCAGCTGGCAAAGGCATCCCAAGGGGATCGAAAAAGTGCCACAACATGGCTGCCTCCGCTCATTTTTCCTTGGGACCGTCCCTAACCCTAGGCTGATTGACCAGTTTAGGGCTTAGGCTTACGCCTAGGGTAAGGGTTTTTTAATCCAGAAAGCCCTGAGCTCCAGGCACACTGCAACTGCAAAAGGTATCCCAAGAGGAGCGCAAAAGCGCCACAACATCGCTGCCTCCACAGCTTTTTCTTTGGTGCCATCCCTAACCCTAGGCTGATTTACCTGCGTAGGGCAAGGGTTAGGGTTACGCCTAGGGTTAGGGCTTTTTTAAATGAGAAAGGCTTGAGCTCCAGACACAATTCAGCTGGCAAAGGCATCCCAAGGGGATCGAAAAAGTGCCACAACATGGCTGCCTCCGCACATTTTTCCTTGGGACCGTCCCTAACCCTAGGCTGATTGACCAGTTTAGGGCTTAGGCTTACGCCTAGGGTAAGGGTTTTTTAATCCAGAAAGCCCTGAGCTCCAGGCACACTGCAACTGCAAAAGGTATCCCAAGGGGAGCGCAAAAGCGCCACAACATCGCTGCCTCCACAGCTTTTTCTTTGGTGCCATCCCTAACCCTAGGCTGATTTACCTGGCTAGGGCTAGGGTTAGGGTTACGCCTAGGGTTAGGGTTTTTTAAATGAGAAAGGCTTGAGCTCCAGACACAATTCAGCTGGCAAAGGCATCCCAAGGGGATCGAAAAAGTGCCACAACATGGCTGCCTCCGCACATTTTTCCTTAGGACCGTCCCTAACCCTAGGCTGATTGACCAGTTTAGGGCTTAGGCTTACGCCTAGGGTAAGGGTTTTTTAATCCAGAAAGCCGTGAGCTCCAGGCACACTGCAACTGCAAAAGGTATCCCAAGGGGAGCGCAAAAGCGCCACAACATCGCTGCCTCCACAGCTTTTTCTTTGGTGCCATCCCTAACCCTAGGCTGATTTACCTGGCTAGGGCTAGGGTTAGGGTTACGCCTAGGGTTAGGGTTTTTTAAATGAGAAAGGCTTGAGCTCCAGACACAATTCAGCTGGCAAAGGCATCCCAAGGGGATCGAAAAAGTGCCACAACATGGCTGCCTCCGCACATTTTTCCTTGGGACAGTCCCTAACCCTAGGCTGATTGACCAGTTTAGGGCTTAGGCTTACGCCTAGGGTAAGGGTTTTTTAATCCAGAAAGCCCTGAGCTCCAGGCACACGGCAACTGCAAAAGGTATCCCAAGGGGAGTGCAAAAGTGCCACAACATCGCTGCCTCCACAGCTTTTTCTTTGGTGCCATCCCTAACCCTAGGCTGATTTACCTGGCTAGGGCTAGGGTTAGGGTAACGCCTAGGGTTAGGGTTTTTTAAATGAGAAAGGTTTGAGCTCCAGACACAATTCAGCTGGCAAAGGCATCCCAAGGGGATCGAAAAAGTGTCAAAACATTGCTGCCTTCCGCACATTTTTCCTTGGGACCGTCCCTAACCCTAGGCTGATTGACCAGTTTAGGGCTTAGGCTTACGCCTAGGGTAAGGGTTTTTTAATCCAGAAAGCCCTGAGCTCCAGGCACACTGCAACTGCAAAAGGTATCCCAAGGGGAGCGCAAAAGCGCCCCAACATCGCTGCCTCCACAGCTTTTTCTTTGGTGCCATCCCTAACCCTAGGCTGATTTTCCTGGCTAGGGCTAGGGTTAGGGTTACGCCTAGGGTTAGGGTTTTTTAAATGGGAAAGGCTTGAGCTCCAGACACAATTCAGCAGGCAAAGGCATCCCAAGGGGATTGAAAAAGTGCCACAACATGGCTGCCTCCGCACATTTTTCCTTGGGACCGTCCCTAACCCTAAGCTGATTGACCAGTTTAGGGCTTAGGCTTACGCCTAGGGTAAGGGTTTTTTAATCCAGAAAGCCCTGAGCTCCAGGCACACTGCAACTGCAAAAGGTATCCCAAGGGGAGCGCAAAAGCGCCACAACATCGCTGCCTCCACAGCTTTTTCTTTGGTGCCATCCCTAACCCTAGGCTGATTTACCTGGCTAGGGCTAGGGTTAGGGTTACGCCTAGGGTTAGGGTTTTTTAAATGAGAAAGGCTTGAGCTCCAGACACAATTCAGCTGGCAAAGGCATCCCAAGGGGATCGAAAAAGTGCCACAACATGGCTACCTCCGCACATTATTCCTTGGGACCGTCCCTAACCCTAGGCTGATTGACCAGTTTAGGGCTTAGGCTTACGCCTACGGTAAGGGTTTTTTAATCCAGAAAGCCCTGAGCTCCAGGCACACTGCAACTGCAAAAGGTATCCCAAGGGGAGCGCAAAAGCGCCACAACATCGCTGCCTCCACAGATTTTTCTTTGGTGCCATCCCTAACCCTAGGCTGATTTACCTGCCTAGGGCTAGGGTTAGGGTTAAGCCTAGGGTTAGGGTTTTTTAAATGAGAAAGGCTTGAGCTCCAGACACAATTCAGCTGGCAAAGGCATCCCAAGGGGATCGAAAAAGTGCCACAACATGGCTGCCTCCGCTCATTTTTCCTTGGGACCGTCCCTAACCCTAGGCTGATTGACCAGTTTAGGGCTTAGGCTTACGCCTAGGGTAAGGGTTTTTTAATCCAGAAAGCCCTGAGCTCCAGGCACACTGCAACTGCAAAAGGTATCCCAAGAGGAGCGCAAAAGCGCCACAACATCGCTGCCTCCACAGCTTTTTCTTTGGTGCCATCCCTAACCCTAGGCTGATTTACCTGCGTAGGGCAAGGGTTAGGGTTACGCCTAGGGTTAGGGCTTTTTTAAATGAGAAAGGCTTGAGCTCCAGACACAATTCAGCTGGCAAAGGCATCCCAAGGGGATCGAAAAAGTGCCACAACATGGCTGCCTCCGCACATTTTTCCTTGGGACCGTCCCTAACCCTAGGCTGATTGACCAGTTTAGGGCTTAGGCTTACGCCTAGGGTAAGGGTTTTTTAATCCAGAAAGCCGTGAGCTCCAGGCACACTGCCACTGCAAAAGGTATCCCAAGAGGAGCGCAAAAGCGCCACAACATCGCTGCCTCCACAGCTTTTTCTTTGGTGCCATCCCTAACCCTAGGCTGATTTACCTGGCTAGGGCTAGGGTTAGGGTTACGCCTAGGGTTAGGGCTTTTTTAAATGAGAAAGGCTTGAGCTCCAGACACAATTCAGCTGGCAAAGGCATCCCAAGGGGATCGAAAAAGTGCCACAACATGGCTGCCTCCGCACATTTTTCCTTGGGACCGTCCCTAACCCTAGGCTGATTGACCAGTTTAGGGCTTAGGCTTACGCCTAGGGTAAGGGTTTTTTAATCCAGAAAGCCCTGAGCTCCAGGCACACTGCAACTGCAAAAGGTATCCCAAGGGGAGCGCAAAAGCGCCACAACATCGCTGCCTCCACAGCTTTTTCTTTGGTGCCATCCCTAACCCTAGGCTGATTTACTTGGCTAGGGCTAGGGTTAGGGTTACGCCTAGGGTTAGGGTTTTTTAAATGAGAAAGGCTTGAGCTCCAGACACAATTCAGCTGGCAAAGGCATCCCAAGGGGATCGAAAAAGTGCCACAACATGGCTGCCTCCGCACATTTTTCCTTGGGACCGTCCCTAACCCTAGGCTAATTGACCAGTTTAGGGCTTAGGCTTACGCCTAGGGTAAGGGTTTTTTAATCCAGAAAGCCCTGAGCTCCAGGCACACTGCAACTGCAAAAGGTATCCCAAGGGGAGCGCAAAAGCGCCACAACATCGCTGCCTCCACAGCTTTTTCTTTGGTGCCATCCCTAACCCTAGGCTGATTTACCTGCCTAGGGCTAGGGTTAGGGTTACGCCTAGGGTTAGGGTTTTTTAAATGAGAAAGGCTTGAGCTCCAGACACAATTCAGCTGGCAAAGGCATCCCAAGGGGATCGAAAAAGTGCCACAACATGGCTGCCTCCGCTCATTTTTCCTTGGGACCGTCCCTAACCCTAGGCTGATTGACCAGTTTAGGGCTTAGGCTTACGCCTAGGGTAAGGGTTTTTTAATCCAGAAAGCCCTGAGCTCCAGGCACACTGCAACTGCAAAAGGTATCCCAAGGGGAGCGCAAAAGCGCCACAACATCGCTGCCTCCACAGCTTTTTCTTTGGTGCCATCCCTAACCCTAGGCTGATTTACCTGGCTAGGGCTAGGGTTAGGGTTACGCCTAGGGTTAGGGTTTTTTAAATGAGAAAGGCTTGAGCTCCAGACACAATTCAGCTGGCAAAGGCATCCCAAGGGGATCGAAAAAGTGCCACAACATGGCTGCCTCCGCACATTTTTCCTTGGGACAGTCCCTAACCCTAGGCTGATTGACCAGTTTAGGGCTTAGGCTTACGCCTAGGGTAAGGGTTTTTTAATCCAGAAAGCCCTGAGCTCCAGGCACACTGCAACTGCAAAAGGTATCCCAAGGGGAGTGCAAAAGTGCCACAACATCGCTGCCTCCACAGCTTTTTCTTTGGTGCCATCCCTAACCCTAGGCTGATTTACCTGGCTAGGGCTAGGGTTAGGGTAACGCCTAGGGTTAGGGTTTTTTAAATGAGAAAGGTTTGAGCTCCAGACACAATTCAGCTGGCAAAGGCATCCCAAGGGGATCGAAAAAGTGCCACAACATGGCTGCCTCCGCACATTTTTCCTTGGGACCGTCCCTAACCCTAGGCTGATTGACCAGTTTAGGGCTTAGGCTTACGCCTAGGGTAAGGGTTTTTTAATCCAGAAAGCCCTGAGCTCCAGGCACACTGCAACTGCAAAAGGTATCCCAAGGGGAGCGCAAAAGCGCCCCAACATCGCTGCCTCCACAGCTTTTTCTTTGGTGCCATCCCTAACCCTAGGCTGATTTTCCTGGCTAGGGCTAGGGTTAGGGTTACGCCTAGGGTTAGGGTTTTTTAAATGAGAAAGGCTTGAGCTCCAGACACAATTCAGCTGGCAAAGGCATCCCAAGGGGATTGAAAAAGTGCCACAACATGGCTGCCTCCGCACATTTTTCCTTGGGACCGTCCCTAACCCTAAGCTGATTGACCAGTTTAGGGCTTAGGCTTACGCCTAGGGTAAGGGTTTTTTAATCCAGAAAGCCCTGAGCTCCAGGCACACTGCAACTGCAAAAGGTATCCCAAGGGGAGCGCAAAAGCGCCACAACATCGCTGCCTCCACAGCTTTTTCTTTGGTGCCATCCCTAACCCTAGGCTGATTTTCCTGGCTAGGGCTAGGGTTAGGGTTAAGCCTAGGGTTAGGGCTTTTTTTAATGAGAAAGGCTTGAGCTCCAGACACAATTCAGCTGGCAAAGGCATCCCAAGGGGATCGAAAAAGTGCCACAACATGGCTGCCTGCGCACATTTTTCCTTGGGACCGTCCCTAACCCTAGGCTGATTGACCAGTTTAGGGCTTAGGCTTACGCCTAGGGTAAGGGTTTTTTAATCCAGAAAGCCGTGAGCTCCAGGCACACTGCAACTGCAAAAGGTATCCCAAGGGGAGCGCAAAAGCGCCACAACATCGCTGCCTCCACAGCTTTTTCTTTGGTGCCATCCCTAACCCTAGGCTGATTTACCTGCCTAGGGCTAGGGTTAGGGTTATGCCTATGGTTAGGGTTTTTTAAATGAGAAAGGCTTGAGATCCAGACACAATTCAGCTGGCAAAGGCATCCCAAGGGGATCGAAAAAGTGCCACAACATGGCTGCCTCCGCACATTTTTCCTTGGGACTGTCCCTAACCCTAGGCTGATTGACCAGTTTAGGGCTTAGGCTTACGCCTAGGGTAAGGGTTTTTTAATCCAGAAAGCCCTGAGCTCCAGGCACACTGCAACTGCAAAAGGTATCCCAAGGGGAGCGCAAAAGCGCCACAACATCGCTGCCTCCACAGCTTTTTCTTTGGTGCCATCCCTAACCCTAGGCTGATTTACCTGCCTAGGGCTAGGGTTAGGGTTAAGCCTAGGGTTAGGGCTTTTTTAAATGAGAAAGGCTTGACCTCCAGACACAATTCAGCAGGCAAAGGCATCCCAAGGGGATCGAAAAAGTGCCACAACATGGCTGCCTGCGCACATTTTTCTTTGGGACCGTCCCTAACCCTAGGCTGATTGACCAGTTTAGGGCTTAGGCTTACGCCTAGGGTAAGGGTTTTTTAATCCAGAAAGCCCTGAGCTCCAGGCACCCTGCAACTGCAAAAGGTATCCCAAGGGGAGCGCAAAAGTGCCACAACATCGCTGCCTCCACAGCTTTTTCTTTGGTGCCATCCCTAACCCTAGGCTGATTTACCTGCGTAGGGCTAGGGTTAGGGTTACGCCTAGGGTTAGGGTTTTTTAAATGAGAAAGGCTTGAGCTCCAGACACAATTCAGCTGGCAAAGGCATCCCAAGGGGATCGAAAAAGTGCCACAACATGGCTGCCTCCGCACATTTTTCCTTGGGACAGTCCCTAACCCTAGGCTGATTGACCAGTTTAGGGCTTAGGCTTACGCCTAGGGTAAGGGTTTTTTAATCCAGAAAGCCCTGAGCTCCAGGCACCCTGCAACTGCAAAAGGTATCCCAAGGGGAGTGCAAAAGTGCCACAACATCGCTGCCTCCACAGCTTTTTCTTTGGTGCCATCCCTAACCCTAGGCTGATTTACCTGGCTAGGGCTAGGGTTAGGGTAACGCCTAGGGTTAGGGTTTTTTAAATGAGAAAGGTTTGAGCTCCAGACACAATTCAGCTGGCAAAGGCATCCCAAGGGGATCGAAAAAGTGTCAAAACATTGCTGCCTCCGCACATTTTTCCTTGGGACCGTCCCTAACCCTAGGCTGATTGACCAGTTTAGGGCTTAGGCTTACGCCTAGGGTAAGGGTTTTTTAATCCAGAAAGCCGTGAGCTCCAGGCACGCTGCCACTGCAAAAGGTATCCCAAGAGGAGCGCAAAAGCGCCACAACATCGCTGCCTCCACAGCTTTTTCTTTGGTGCCATCCCTAACCCTAGGCTGATTTACCTGGCTAGGGCTAGGGTTAGGGTTACGCCTAGGGTTAGGGCTTTTTTAAATGAGAAAGGCTTGAGCTCCAGACACAATTCAGCTGGCAAAGGCATCCCAAGGGGATCGAAAAAGTGCCACAACATGGCTGCCTCCGCACATTTTTCCTTGGGACCGTCCCTAACCCTAGGCTGATTGACCAGTTTAGGGCTTAGGCTTACGCCTAGGGTAAGGGTTTTTTAATCCAGAAAGCCCTGAGCTCCAGGCACACTGCAACTGCAAAAGGTATCCCAAGGGGAGCGCAAAAGCGCCACAACATCGCTGCCTCCACAGCTTTTTCTTTGGTGCCATCCCTAACCCTAGGCTGATTTACCTGGCTAGGGCTAGGGTTAGGGTTACGCCTAGGGTTAGGGTTTTTTAAATGAGAAAGGCTTGAGCTCCAGACACAATTCAGCTGGCAAAGGCATCCCAAGGGGATCGAAAAAGTGCCACAACATGGCTGCCTCCGCACATTTTTCCTTGGGACCGTCCCTAACCCTAGGCTAATTGACCAGTATAGGGCTTAGGCTTACGCCTAGGGTAAGGGTTTTTTAATCCAGAAAGCCCTGAGCTCCAGGCACACTGCAACTGCAAAAGGTATCCCAAGGGGAGCGCAAAAGCGCCACAACATCGCTGCCTCCACAGCTTTTTCTTTGGTGCCATCCCTAACCCTAGGCTGATTTACCTGCCTAGGGCTAGGGTTAGGGTTACGCCTAGGGTTAGGGTTTTTTAAATGAGAAAGGCTTGAGCTCCAGACACAATTCAGCTGGCAAAGGCATCCCAAGGGGATCGAAAAAGTGCCACAACATGGCTGCTTCCGCTCATTTTTCCTTGGGACCGTCCCTAACCCTAGGCTGATTGACCAGTTTAGGGCTTAGGCTTACGCCTAGGGTAAGGGTTTTTTAATCCAGAAAGCCCTGAGCTCCAGGCACACTGCAACTGCAAAAGGTATCCCAAGGGGAGCGCAAAAGCGCCACAACATCGCTGCCTCCACAGATTTTTCTTTGGTGCCATCCCTAACCCTAGGCTGATTTACCTGGCTAGGGCTAGGGTTAGGGTTACGCCTAGGGTTAGGGTTTTTTAAATGAGAAAGGCTTGAGCTCCAGACACAATTCAGCTGGCAAAGGCATCCCAAGGGGATCGAAAAAGTGCCACAACATGGCTGCCTCCGCTCATTTTTCCTTGGGACCGTCCCTAACCCTAGGCTGATTGACCAGTTTAGGGCTTAGGCTTACGCCTAGGGTAAGGGTTTTTTAATCCAGAAAGCCCTGAGCTCCAGGCACACTGCAACTGCAAAAGGTATCCCAAGAGGAGCGCAAAAGCGCCACAACATCGCTGCCTCCACAGCTTTTTCTTTGGTGCCATCCCTAACCCTAGGCTGATTTACCTGGCTAGGGCTAGGGTTAGGGTTACGCCTAGGGTTAGGGTTTTTTAAATGAGAAAGGCTTGAGCTCCAGACACAATTCAGCTGGCAAAGGCATCCCAAGGGGATCGAAAAAGTGCCACAACATGGCTGCCTC
The DNA here is from genome assembly GCA_024362935.1 of Setophaga petechia. Classification (NCBI taxonomy): domain Eukaryota; kingdom Metazoa; phylum Chordata; class Aves; order Passeriformes; family Parulidae; genus Setophaga; species Setophaga petechia. The sequence continues at coordinate 16,651 of JANCRA010000431.1, forward strand.
CGCACATTTTTCCTTGGGACAGTCCCTAACCCTAGGCTGATTGACCAGTTTAGGGCTTAGGCTTACGCCTAGGGTAAGGGTTTTTTAATCCAGAAAGCCCTGAGCTCCAGGCACCCTGCAACTGCAAAAGGTATCCCAAGGGGAGTGGAAAAGTGCCAAAACATCGCTGCCTCCACAGCTTTTTCTTTGGTGCCATCCCTAACCCTAGGCTGATTTACCTGGCTAGGGCTAGGGTTAGGGTAACGCCTAGGGTTAGGGTTTTTTAAATGAGAAAGGTTTGAGCTCCAGACACAATTCAGCTGGCAAAGGCATCCCAAGGGGATCGAAAAAGTGTCAAAACATTGCTGCCTCCGCACATTTTTCCTTGGGACCGTCCCTAACCCTAGGCTGATTGACCAGTTTAGGGCTTAGGCTTACGCCTAGGGTAAGGGTTTTTTAATCCAGAAAGCCGTGAGCTCCAGGCACACTGCCACTGCAAAAGGTATCCCAAGAGGAGCGCAAAAGCGCCACAACATCGCTGCCTCCACAGCTTTTTCTTTGGTGCCATCCCTAACCCTAGGCTGATTTACCTGGCTAGGGCTAGGGTTAGGGTTACGCCTAGGGTTAGGGCTTTTTTAAATGAGAAAGGCTTGAGCTCCAGACACAATTCAGCTGGCAAAGGCATCCCAAGGGGATCGAAAAAGTGCCACAACATGGCTGCCTCCGCACATTTTTCCTTGGGACCGTCCCTAACCCTAGGCTGATTGACCAGTTTAGGGCTTAGGCTTACGCCTAGGGTAAGGGTTTTTTAATCCAGAAAGCCCTGAGCTCCAGGCACACTGCAACTGCAAAAGGTATCCCAAGGGGAGCGCAAAAGCGCCACAACATCGCTGCCTCCACAGCTTTTTCTTTGGTGCCATCCCTAACCCTAGGCTGATTTACCTGGCTAGGGCTAGGGTTAGGGTTACGCCTAGGGTTAGGGTTTTTTAAATGAGAAAGGCTTGAGCTCCAGACACAATTCAGCTGGCAAAGGCATCCCAAGGGGATCGAAAAAGTGCCACAACATGGCTGCCTCCGCACATTTTTCCTTGGGACCGTCCCTAACCCTAGGCTAATTGACCAGTTTAGGGCTTAGGCTTACGCCTAGGGTAAGGGTTTTTTAATCCAGAAAGCCCTGAGCTCCAGGCACACTGCAACTGCAAAAGGTATCCCAAGGGGAGCGCAAAAGCGCCACAACATCGCTGCCTCCACAGCTTTTTCTTTGGTGCCATCCCTAACCCTAGGCTGATTTACCTGCCTAGGGCTAGGGTTAGGGTTACGCCTAGGGTTAGGGTTTTTTAAATGAGAAAGGCTTGAGCTCCAGACACAATTCAGCTGGCAAAGGCATCCCAAGGGGATCGAAAAAGTGCCACAACATGGCTGCCTCCGCTCATTTTTCCTTGGGACCGTCCCTAACCCTAGGCTGATTGACCAGTTTAGGGCTTAGGCTTACGCCTAGGGTAAGGGTTTTTTAATCCAGAAAGCCCTGAGCTCCAGGCACACTGCAACTGCAAAAGGTATCCCAAGGGGAGCGCAAAAGCGCCACAACATCGCTGCCTCCACAGATTTTTCTTTGGTGCCATCCCTAACCCTAGGCTGATTTACCTGGCTAGGGCTAGGGTTAGGGTTACGCCTAGGGTTAGGGTTTTTTAAATGAGAAAGGCTTGAGCTCCAGACACAATTCAGCTGGCAAAGGCATCCCAAGGGGATCGAAAAAGTGCCACAACATGGCTGCCTCCGCTCATTTTTCCTTGGGACCGTCCCTAACCCTAGGCTGATTGACCAGTTTAGGGCTTAGGCTTACGCCTAGGGTAAGGGTTTTTTAATCCAGAAAGCCCTGAGCTCCAGGCACACTGCAACTGCAAAAGGTATCCCAAGAGGAGCGCAAAAGCGCCACAACATCGCTGCCTCCACAGCTTTTTCTTTGGTGCCATCCCTAACCCTAGGCTGATTTACCTGGCTAGGGCAAGGGTTAGGGTAACGCCTAGGGTTAGGGTTTTTTAAATGAGAAAGGTTTGAGCTCCAGACACAATTCAGCTGGCAAAGGCATCCCAAGGGGATCGAAAAAGTGTCAAAACATTGCTGCCTCCGCACATTTTTCCTTGGGACCGTCCCTAACCCTAGGCTGATTGACCAGTTTAGGGCTTAGGCTTACGCCTAGGGTAAGGGTTTTTTAATCCAGAAAGCCGTGAGCTCCAGGCACACTGCCACTGCAAAAGGTATCCCAAGGGGAGCGCAAAAGCGCCACAACATCGCTGCCTCCACAGCTTTTTCTTTGGTGCTATCCCTAACCCTAGGCTGATTTACCTGCGTAGGGCTAGGGTTAGGGTTACGCCTAGGGTTAGGGTTTTTTAAATGAGAAAGGCTTGAGCTCCAGACACAATTCAGCTGGCAAAGGCATCCCAAGGGGATCGAAAAAGTGCCACAACATGGCTGCCTCCGCACATTTTTCCTTGGGACAGTCCCTAACCCTAGGCTGATTGACCAGTTTAGGGCTTAGGCTTACGCCTAGGGTAAGGGTTTTTTAATCCAGAAAGCCCTGAGCTCCAGGCACACTGCAACTGCAAAAGGTATCCCAAGGGGAGTGCAAAAGTGCCACAACATCGCTGCCTCCACAGCTTTATCTTTGGTGCCATCCCTAACCCTAGGCTGATTTACCTGGCTAGGGCTAGGGTTAGGGTAACGCCTAGGGTTATGGTTTTTTAAATGAGAAAGGTTTGAGCTCCAGACACAATTCAGCTGGCAAAGGCATCCCAAGGGGATCGAAAAAGTGCCACAACATGGCTGCCTCCGCACATTTTTCCTTGGGACCGTCCCTAACCCTAGGCTGATTGACCAGTTTAGGGCTTAGGCTTACGCCTAGGGTAAGGGTTTTTTAATCCAGAAAGCCCTGAGCTCCAGGCACACTGCAACTGCAAAAGGTATCCCAAGGGGAGCGCAAAAGCGCCACAACATCGCTGCCTCCACAGCTTTTTCTTTGGTGCCATCCCTAACCCTAGGCTGATTTTCCTGGCTAGGGCTAGGGTTAGGGTTACGCCTAGGGTTAGGGTTTTTTAAATGAGAAAGGCTTGAGCTCCAGACACAATTCAGCAGGCAAAGGCATCCCAAGGGGATTGAAAAAGTGCCACAACATGGCTGCCTCCGCACATTTTTCCTTGGGACCGTCCCTAACCCTAAGCTGATTGACCAGTTTAGGGCTTAGGCTTACGCCTAGGGTAAGGGTTTTTTAATCCAGAAAGCCGTGAGCTCCAGGCACACTGCAACTGCAAAAGGTATCCCAAGGGGAGCGCAAAAGCGCCACAACATCGCTGCCTCCACAGCTTTTTCTTTGGTGCCATCCCTAACCCTAGGCTGATTTACCTGGCTAGGGCTAGGGTTAGGGTTACGCCTAGGGTTAGGGTTTTTTAAATGAGAAAGGCTTGAGCTCCAGACACAATTCAGCTGGCAAAGGCATCCCAAGGGGATCGAAAAAGTGCCACAACATGGCTGCCTCCGCACATTTTTCCTTGGGACCGTCCCTAACCCTAGGCTGATTGACCAGTTTAGGGCTTAGGCTTACGCCTAGGGTAAGGGTTTTTTAATCCAGAAAGCCCTGAGCTCCAGGCACACTGCAACTGCAAAAGGTATCCCAAGGGGAGCGCAAAAGCGCCACAACATCGCTGCCTCCACAGCTTTTTCTTTGGTGCCATCCCTAACCCTAGGCTGATTTACCTGCCTAGGGTTAGGGTTAGGGTTAAGCCTAGGGTTAGGGTTTTTTAAATGAGAAAGGCTTGAGCTCCAGACACAATTCAGCTGGCAAAGGCATCCCAAGGGGATCGAAAAAGTGCCACAACATGGCTGCCTCCGCTCATTTTTCCTTGGGACCGTCCCTAACCCTAGGCTGATTGACCAGTTTAGGGCTTAGGCTTACGCCTAGGATAAGGGTTTTTTAATCCAGAAAGCCCTGAGCTCCAGGCACACTGCAACTGCAAAAGGTATCCCAAGAGGAGCGCAAAAGCGCCACATCACTGCCTCCACAGCTTTTTCTTTGGTGCCATCCCTAACCCTAGGCTGATTTACCTGCGTAGGGCAAGGGTTAGGGTTACGCCTAGGGTTAGGGCTTTTTTAAATGAGAAAGGCTTGAGCTCCAGACACAATTCAGCAGGCAAAGGCATCCCAAGGGGATCGAAAAAGTGCCACAACATGGCTGCCTCCGCACATTTTTCCTTGGGACCGTCCCTAACCCTAGGCTGATTGACCAGTTTAGGGCTTAGGCTTACGCCTAGGGTAAGGGTTTTTTAATCCAGAAAGCCCTGAGCTCCAGGCACACTGCAACTGCAAAAGGTATCCCAAGGGGAGCGCAAAAGTGCCACAACATCGCTGCCTCCACAGCTTTTTCTTTGGTGCCATCCCTAACCCTAGGCTGATTTACCTGGCTAGGGCTAGGGTTAGGGTTACGCCTAGGGTTAGGGTTTTTTAAATGAGAAAGGCTTGAGCTCCAGACACAATTCAGCTGGCAAAGGCATCCCAAGGGGATCGAAAAAGTGCCACAACATGGCTGCCTCCGCACATTTTTCCTTAGGACCGCCCCTAACCCTAGGCTGATTGACCAGTTTAGGGCTTAGGCTTACGCCTAGGGTAAGGGTTTTTTAATCCAGAAAGCCCTGAGCTCCAGGCACACTGCAACTGCAAAAGGTATCCCAAGGGGAGCGCAAAAGCGCCACAACATCGCTGCCTCCACAGCTTTTTCTTTGGTGCCATCCCTAACCCTAGGCTGATTTACCTGGCTAGGGCTAGGGTTAGGGTTACGCCTAGGGTTAGGGTTTTTTAAATGAGAAAGGCTTGAGCTCCAGACACAATTCAGCTGGCAAAGGCATCCCAAGGGGATCGAAAAAGTGCCACAACATGGCTGCCTCCGCACATTTTTCCTTGGGACAGTCCCTAACCCTAGGCTGATTGACCAGTTTAGGGCTTAGGCTTACGCCTAGGGTAAGGGTTTTTTAATCCAGAAAGCCCTGAGCTCCAGGCACACTGCAACTGCAAAAGGTATCCCAAGGGGAGTGCAAAAGTGCCACAACATCGCTGCCTCCACAGCTTTTTCTTTGGTGCCATCCCTAACCCTAGGCTGATTTACCTGGCTAGGGCTAGGGTTAGGGTAACGCCTAGGGTTAGGGTTTTTTAAATGAGAAAGGTTTGAGCTCCAGACACAATTCAGCTGCCAAAGGCATCCCAAGGGTATCGAAAAAGTGTCAAAACATTGCTGCCTCCGCACATTTTTCCTTGGGACCGTCCCTAACCCTAGGCTGATTGACCAGTTTAGGGCTTAGGCTTACGCCTAGGGTAAGGGTTTTTTAATCCAGAAAGCCCTGAGCTCCAGGCACACTGCAACTGCAAAAGGTATCCCAAGGGGAGCGCAAAAGCGCCACAACATCGCTGCCTCCACAGCTTTTTCTTTGGTGCCATCCCTAACCCTAGGCTGATTTTCCTGGCTAGGGCTAGGGTTAGGGTTACGCCTAGGGTTAGGGTTTTTTAAATGAGAAAGGCTTGAGCTCCAGACACAATTCAGCAGGCAAAGGCATCCCAAGGGGATTGAAAAAGTGCCACAACATGGCTGCCTCCGCACATTTTTCCTTGGGACCGTCCCTAACCCTAAGCTGATTGACCAGTTTAGGGCTTAGGCTTACGCCTAGGGTAAGGGTTTTTTAATCCAGAAAGCCGTGAGCTCCAGGCACACTGCAACTGCAAAAGGTATCCCAAGGGGAGTGCAAAAGCGCCACAACATCGCTGCCTCCACAGCTTTTTCTTTGGTGCCATCCCTAACCCTAGGCTGATTTACCTGGCTAGGGCTAGGGTTAGGGTTACGCCTAGGGTTAGGGTTTTTTAAATGAGAAAGGCTTGAGCTCCAGACACAATTCAGCTGGCAAAGGCATCCCAAGGGGATCGAAAAAGTGCCACAACATGGCTGCCTCCGCACATTTTTCCTTGGGACCGTCCCTAACCCTAGGCTGATTGACCAGTTTAGGGCTTAGGCTTACGCCTAGGGTAAGGGTTTTTTAATCCAGAAAGCCCTGAGCTCCAGGCACACTGCAACTGCAAAAGGTATCCCAAGGGGAGCGCAAAAGCGCCACAACATCGCTGCCTCCACAGCTTTTTCTTTGGTGCCATCCCTAACCCTAGGCTGATTTACCTGCCTAGGGTTAGGGTTAGGGTTAAGCCTAGGGTTAGGGTTTTTTAAATGAGAAAGGCTTGAGCTCCAGACACAATTCAGCTGGCAAAGGCATCCCAAGGGGATCGAAAAAGTGCCACAACATGGCTGCCTCCGCTCATTTTTCCTTGGGACCGTCCCTAACCCTAGGCTGATTGACCAGTTTAGGGCTTAGGCTTACGCCTAGGATAAGGGTTTTTTAATCCAGAAAGCCCTGAGCTCCAGGCACACTGCAACTGCAAAAGGTATCCCAAGAGGAGCGCAAAAGCGCCACATCACTGCCTCCACAGCTTTTTCTTTGGTGCCATCCCTAACCCTAGGCTGATTTACCTGCGTAGGGCAAGGGTTAGGGTTACGCCTAGGGTTAGGGCTTTTTTAAATGAGAAAGGCTTGAGCTCCAGACACAATTCAGCAGGCAAAGGCATCCCAAGGGGATCGAAAAAGTGCCACAACATGGCTGCCTCCGCACATTTTTCCTTGGGACCGTCCCTAACCCTAGGCTGATTGACCAGTTTAGGGCTTAGGCTTACGCCTAGGGTAAGGGTTTTTTAATCCAGAAAGCCCTGAGCTCCAGGCACACTGCAACTGCAAAAGGTATCCCAAGGGGAGCGCAAAAGTGCCACAACATCGCTGCCTCCACAGCTTTTTCTTTGGTGCCATCCCTAACCCTAGGCTGATTTACCTGGCTAGGGCTAGGGTTAGGGTTACGCCTAGGGTTAGGGTTTTTTAAATGAGAAAGGCTTGAGCTCCAGACACAATTCAGCTGGCAAAGGCATCCCAAGGGGATCGAAAAAGTGCCACAACATGGCTGCCTCCGCACATTTTTCCTTAGGACCGCCCCTAACCCTAGGCTGATTGACCAGTTTAGGGCTTAGGCTTACGCCTAGGGTAAGGGTTTTTTAATCCAGAAAGCCCTGAGCTCCAGGCACACTGCAACTGCAAAAGGTATCCCAAGGGGAGCGCAAAAGCGCCACAACATCGCTGCCTCCACAGCTTTTTCTTTGGTGCCATCCCTAACCCTAGGCTGATTTACCTGGCTAGGGCTAGGGTTAGGGTTACGCCTAGGGTTAGGGTTTTTTAAATGAGAAAGGCTTGAGCTCCAGACACAATTCAGCTGGCAAAGGCATCCCAAGGGGATCGAAAAAGTGCCACAACATGGCTGCCTCCGCACATTTTTCCTTGGGACAGTCCCTAACCCTAGGCTGATTGACCAGTTTAGGGCTTAGGCTTACGCCTAGGGTAAGGGTTTTTTAATCCAGAAAGCCCTGAGCTCCAGGCACACTGCAACTGCAAAAGGTATCCCAAGGGGAGTGCAAAAGTGCCACAACATCGCTGCCTCCACAGCTTTTTCTTTGGTGCCATCCCTAACCCTAGGCTGATTTACCTGGCTAGGGCTAGGGTTAGGGTAACGCCTAGGGTTAGGGTTTTTTAAATGAGAAAGGTTTGAGCTCCAGACACAATTCAGCTGCCAAAGGCATCCCAAGGGTATCGAAAAAGTGTCAAAACATTGCTGCCTCCGCACATTTTTCCTTGGGACCGTCCCTAACCCTAGGCTGATTGACCAGTTTAGGGCTTAGGCTTACGCCTAGGGTAAGGGTTTTTTAATCCAGAAAGCCCTGAGCTCCAGGCACACTGCAACTGCAAAAGGTATCCCAAGGGGAGCGCAAAAGCGCCCCAACATCGCTGCCTCCACAGCTTTTTCTTTGGTGCCATCCCTAACCCTAGGCTGATTTTCCTGGCTAGGGCTAGGGTTAGGGTTACGCCTAGGGTTAGGGTTTTTTAAATGAGAAAGGCTTGAGCTCCAGACACAATTCAGCAGGCAAAGGCATCCCAAGGGGATTGAAAAAGTGCCACAACATGGCTGCCTCCGCACATTTTTCCTTGGGACCGTCCCTAACCCTAAGCTGATTGACCAGTTTAGGGCTTAGGCTTACGCCTAGGGTAAGGGTTTTTTAATCCAGAAAGCCGTGAGCTCCAGGCACACTGCAACTGCAAAAGGTATCCCAAGGGGAGCGCAAAAGCGCCACAACATCGCTGCCTCCACAGCTTTTTCTTTGGTGCCATCCCTAACCCTAGGCTGATTTACCTGGCTAGGGCTAGGGTTAGGGTTACGCCTAGGGTTAGGGTTTTTTAAATGAGAAAGGCTTGAGCTCCAGACACAATTCAGCTGGCAAAGGCATCCCAAGGGGATCGAAAAAGTGCCACAACATGGCTGCCTCCGCACATTTTTCCTTGGGACCGTCCCTAACCCTAGGCTGATTGACCAGTTTAGGGCTTAGGCTTACGCCTAGGGTAAGGGTTTTTTAATCCAGAAAGCCCTGAGCTCCAGGCACACTGCAACTGCAAAAGGTATCCCAAGGGGAGCGCAAAAGCGCCACAACATCGCTGCCTCCACAGATTTTTCTTTGGTGCCATCCCTAACCCTAGGCTGATTTACCTGCCTAGGGCTAGGGTTAGGGTTAAGCCTAGGGTTAGGGTTTTTTAAATGAGAAAGGCTTGAGCTCCAGACACAATTCAGCTGCCAAAGGCATCCCAAGGGGATCGAAAAAGTGCCACAACATGGCTGCCTCCGCACATTTTTCCTTGGGACCGTCCCTAACCCTAGGCTGATTGACCAGTTTAGGGCTTAGGCTTACGCCTAGGGTAAGGGTTTTTTAATCCAGAAAGCCCTGAGCTCCAGGCACACTGCAACTGCAAAAGGTATCCCAAGAGGAGCGCAAAAGCGCCACAACATCGCTGCCTCCACAGCTTTTTCTTTGGTGCCATCCCTAACCCTAGGCTGATTTACCTGCGTAGGGCAAGGGTTAGGGTTACGCCTAGGGTTAGGGCTTTTTTAAATGAGAAAGGCTTGAGCTCCAGACACAATTCAGCTGGCAAAGGCATCCCAAGGGGATCGAAAAAGTGCCACAACATGGCTGCCTCCGCACATTTTTCCTTGGGACCGTCCCTAACCCTAGGCTGATTGACCAGTTTAGGGCTTAGGCTTACGCCTAGGGTAAGGGTTTTTTAATCCAGAAAGCCGTGAGCTCCAGGCACACTGCCACTGCAAAAGGTATCCCAAGAGGAGCGCAAAAGCGCCACAACATCGCTGCCTCCACAGCTTTTTCTTTGGTGCCATCCCTAACCCTAGGCTGATTTACCTGGCTAGGGCTAGGGTTAGGGTTACGCCTAGGGTTAGGGCTTTTTTAAATGAGAAAGGCTTGAGCTCCAGACACAATTCAGCTGGCAAAGGCATCCCAAGGGGATCGAAAAAGTGCCACAACATGGCTGCCTCCGCACATTTTTCCTTGGGACCGTCCCTAACCCTAGGCTGATTGACCAGTTTAGGGCTTAGGCTTACGCCTAGGGTAAGGGTTTTTTAATCCAGAAAGCCCTGAGCTCCAGGCACACTGCAACTGCAAAAGGTATCCCAAGGGGAGCGCAAAAGCGCCACAACATCGCTGCCTCCACAGCTTTTTCTTTGGTGCCATCCCTAACCCTAGGCTGATTTACCTGGCTAGGGCTAGGGTTAGGGTTACGCCTAGGGTTAGGGTTTTTTAAATGAGAAAGGCTTGAGCTCCAGACACAATTCAGCTGGCAAAGGCATCCCAAGGGGATCGAAAAAGTGCCACAACATGGCTGCCTCCGCACATTTTTCCTTGGGACCGTCCCTAAACCTAGGCTGCATGACCAGTTTAGGGCTTAGGCTTACGCCTAGGGTAAGGGTTTTTTAATCCAGAAAGCCCTGAGCTCCAGGCACACTGCAACTGCAAAAGGTATCCCAAGGGGAGCGCAAAAGCGCCACAACATCGCTGCCTCCACAGCTTTTTCTTTGGTGCCATCCCTAACCCTAGGCTGATTTACCTGCCTAGGGCTAGGGTTAGGGTTACGCCTAGGGTTAGGGTTTTTTAAATGAGAAAGGCTTGAGCTCCAGACACAATTCAGCTGGCAAAGGCATCCCAAGGGGATCGAAAAAGTGCCACAACATGGCTGCCGCCGCTCATTTTTCCTTGGGACCGTCCCTAACCCTAGGCTGATTGACCAGTTTAGGGCTTAGGCTTACGCCTAGGGTAAGGGTTTTTTAATCCAGAAAGCCCTGAGCTCCAGGCACACTGCAACTGCAAAAGGTATCCCAAGGGGAGCGCAAAAGCGCCACAACATCGCTGCCTCCACAGCTTTTTCTTTGGTGCCATCCCTAACCCTAGGCTGATTTACCTGCGTAGGGCTAGGGTTAGGGTTACGCCTAGGGTTAGGGTTTTTTAAATGAGAAAGGCTTGAGCTCCAGACACAATTCAGCTGGCAAAGGCATCCCAAGGGGATCGAAAAAGTGCCACAACATGGCTGCCTCCGCACATTTTTCCTTGGGACAGTCCCTAACCCTAGGCTGATTGACCAGTTTAGGGCTTAGGCTTACGCCTAGGGTAAGGGTTTTTTAATCCAGAAAGCCCTGAGCTCCAGGCACACTGCAACTGCAAAAGGTATCCCAAGGGGAGTGCAAAAGTGCCACAACATCGCTGCCTCCACAGCTTTTTCTTTGGTGCCATCCCTAACCCTAGGCTGATTTACCTGGCTAGGGCTAGGGTTAGGGTAACGCCTAGGGTTAGGGTTTTTTAAATGAGAAAGGTTTGAGCTCCAGACACAATTCAGCTGGCAAAGGCATCCCAAGGGGATCGAAAAAGTGCCACAACATGGCTGCCTCCGCACATTTTTCCTTGGGACCGTCCCTAACCCTAGGCTGATTGACCAGTTTAGGGCTTAGGCTTACGCCTAGGGTAAGGGTTTTTTAATCCAGAAAGCCCTGAGCTCCAGGCACACTGCAACTGCAAAAGGTATCCCAAGGGGAGCGCAAAAGCGCCACAACATCGCTGCCTCCACAGCTTTTTCTTTGGTGCCATCCCTAACCCTAGGCTGATTTTCCTGGCTAGGGCTAGGGTTAGGGTTACGCCTAGGGTTAGGGTTTTTTAAATGAGAAAGGCTTGAGCTCCAGACACAATTCAGCAGGCAAAGGCATCCCAAGGGGATTGAAAAAGTGCCACAACATGGCTGCCTCCGCACATTTTTCCTTGGGACCGTCCCTAACCCTAAGCTGATTGACCAGTTTAGGGCTTAGGCTTACGCCTAGGGTAAGGGTTTTTTAATCCAGAAAGCCCTGAGCTCCAGGCACTCTGCAACTGCAAAAGGTATCCCAAGGGGAGCGCAAAAGCGCCACAACATCGCTGCCTCCACAGCTTTTTCTTTGGTGCCATCCCTAACCCTAGGCTGATTTACCTGGCTATGGCTAGGGTTAGGGTTACGCCTAGGGTTAGGGCTTTTTTAAATGAGAAAGGCTTGAGCTCCAGACACAATTCAGCTGGCAAAGGCATCCCAAGGGGATCGAAAAAGTGCCACAACATGGCTGCCTCCGCACATTTTTCCTTGGGACCGTCCCTAACCCTAGGCTGATTGACCAGTTTAGGGCTTAGGCTTACGCCTAGGGTAAGGGTTTTTTAATCCAGAAAGCCCTGAGCTCCAGGCACACTGCAACTGCAAAAGGTATCCCAAGGGGAGCGCAAAAGCGCCACAACATCGCTGCCTCCACAGATTTTTCTTTGGTGCCATCCCTAACCCTAGACTGATTTACCTGCCTAGGGCTAGGGTTAGGGTTAAGCCTACGGTTAGGGTTTTTTAAATGAGAAAGGCTTGAGCTCCAGACACAATTCAGCTGGCAAAGGCATCCCAAGGGGATTGAAAAAGTGCCACAACATGGCTGCCTCCGCTCATTTTTCCTTGGGACCGTCCCTAACCCTAGGCTGATTGACCAGTTTAGGGCTTAGGCTTACGCCTAGGGTAAGGGTTTTTTAATCCAGAAAGCCCTGAGCTCCAGGCACACTGCAACTGCAAAAGGTATCCCAAGAGGAGCGCAAAAGCGCCACAACATCGCTGCCTCCACAGCTTTTTCTTTGGTGCCATCCCTAACCCTAGGCTGATTTACCTGCGTAGGGCAAGGGTTAGGGTTACGCCTAGGGTTAGGGCTTTTTTAAATGAGAAAGGCTTGAGCTCCAGACACAATTCAGCTGGCAAAGGCATCCCAAGGGGATCGAAAAAGTGCCACAACATGGCTGCCTCCGCACATTTTTCCTTGGGACCGTCCCTAACCCTAGGCTGATTGACCAGTTTAGGGCTTAGGCTTACGCCTAGGGTAAGGGTTTTTTAATCCAGAAAGCCGTGAGCTCCAGGCACACTGCCACTGCAAAAGGTATCCCAAGAGGAGCGCAAAAGCGCCACAACATCGCTGCCTCCACAGCTTTTTCTTTGGTGCCATCCCTAACCCTAGGCTGATTTACCTGGCTAGGGCTAGGGTTAGGGTTACGCCTAGGGTTAGGGTTTTTTAAATGAGAAAGGCTTGAGCTCCAGACACAATTCAGCTGGCAAAGGCATCCCAAGGGGATCGAAAAAGTGCCACAACATGGCTGCCTCCGCACATTTTTCCTTGGGACCGTCCCTAACCCTAGGCTAATTGACCAGTTTAGGGCTTAGGCTTACGCCTAGGGTAAGGGTTTTTTAATCCAGAAAGCCCTGAGCTCCAGGCACACTGCAACTGCAAAAGGTATCCCAAGGGGAGCGCAAAAGCGCCACAACATCGCTGCCTCCACAGCTTTTTCTTTGGTGCCATCCCTAACCCTAGGCTGATTTACCTGCGTAGGGCTAGGGTTAGGGTTACGCCTAGGGTTAGGGCTTTTTTAAATGAGAAAGGCTTGAGCTCCAGACACAATTCAGCTGGCAAAGGCATCCCAAGGGGATCGAAAAAGTGCCACAACATGGCTGCCTCCGCACATTTTTCCTTGGGACCGTCCCTAACCCTAGGCTGATTGACCAGTTTAGGGCTTAGGCTTACGCCTAGGGTAAGGGTTTTTTAATCCAGAAAGCCGTGAGCTCCAGGCACACTGCCACTGCAAAAGGTATCCCAAGAGGAGCGCAAAAGCGCCACAACATCGCTGCCTCCACAGCTTTTTCTTTGGTGCCATCCCTAACCCTAGGCTGATTTACCTGGCTAGGGCTAGGGTTAGGGTTACGCCTATGGTTAGGGCTTTTTTAAATGAGAAAGGCTTGAGCTCCAGACACAATTCAGCTGGCAAAGGCATCCCAAGGGGATCGAAAAAGTGCCACAACATGGCTGCCTCCGCACATTTTTCCTTGGGACCGTCCCTAACCCTAGGCTGATTGACCAGTTTAGGGCTTAGGCTTACGCCTAGGGTAAGGGTTTTTTAATCCAGAAAGCCCTGAGCTCCAGGCACACTGCAACTGCAAAAGGTATCCCAAGGGGAGCGCAAAAGCGCCACAACATCGCTGCCTCCACAGCTTTTTCTTTGGTGCCATCCCTAACCCTAGGCTGATTTACCTGGCTAGGGCTAGGGTTAGGGTTACGCCTAGGGTTAGGGTTTTTTAAATGAGAAAGGCTTGAGCTCCAGACACAATTCAGCTGGCAAAGGCATCCCAAGGGGATCGAAAAAGTGCCACAACATGGCTGCCTCCGCACATTTTTCCTTGGGACCGTCCCTAACCCTAGGCTAATTGACCAGTTTAGGGCTTAGGCTTACGCCTAGGGTAAGGGTTTTTTAATCCAGAAAGCCCTGAGCTCCAGACACACTGCAACTGCAAAAGGTATCCCAAGGGGAGCGCAAAAGCGCCACAACATCGCTGCCTCCACAGCTTTTTCTTTGGTGCCATCCCTAACCCTAGGCTGATTTACCTGGCTAGGGCTAGGGTTAGGGTTACGCCTAGGGTTAGGGTTTTTTAAATGAGAAAGGCTTGAGCTCCAGACACAATTCAGCTGGCAAAGGCATCCCAAGGGGATCGAAAAAGTGCCACAACATGGCTGCCTCCGCTCATTTTTCCTTGGGACCGTCCCTAACCCTAGGCTGATTGACCAGTTTAGGGCTTAGGCTTACGCCTAGGGTAAGGGTTTTTTAATCCAGAAAGCCCTGAGCTCCAGGCACACTGCAACTGCAAAAGGTATCCCAAGGGGAGCGCAAAAGCGCCACAACATCGCTGCCTCCACAGCTTTTTCTTTGGTGCTATCCCTAACCCTAGGCTGATTTACCTGCGTAGGGCTAGGGTTAGGGTTACGCCTAGGGTTAGGGTTTTTTAAATGAGAAAGGCTTGAGCTCCAGACACAATTCAGCTGGCAAAGGCATCCCAAGGGGATCGAAAAAGTGCCACAACATGGCTGCCTCCGCACATTTTTCCTTGGGACAGTCCCTAACCCTAGGCTGATTGACCAGTTTAGGGCTTAGGCTTACGCCTAGGGTAAGGGTTTTTTAATCCAGAAAGCCCTGAGCTCCAGGCACACTGCAACTGCAAAAGGTATCCCAAGGGGAGTGCAAAAGTGCCACAACATCGCTGCCTCCACAGCTTTTTCTTTGGTGCCATCCCTAACCCTAGGCTGATTTACCTGGCTAGGGCTAGGGTTAGGGTAACGCCTAGGGTTAGGGTTTTTTAAATGAGAAAGGTTTGAGCTCCAGACACAATTCAGCTGGCAAAGGCATCCCAAGGGGATCGAAAAAGTGCCACAACATGGCTGCCTCCGCACATTTTTCCTTGGGACCGTCCCTAAACCTAGGCTGATTGACCAGTTTAGGGCTTAGGCTTACGCCTAGGGTAAGGGTTTTTTAATCCAGAAAGCCCTGAGCTCCAGGCACACTGCAACTGCAAAAGGTATCCCAAGGGGAGCGCAAAAGCGCCCCAACATCGCTGCCTCCACAGCTTTTTCTTTGGTGCCATCCCTAACCCTAGGCTGATTTTCCTGGCTAGGGCTAGGGTTAGGGTTACGCCTAGGGTTAGGGTTTTTTAAATGAGAAAGGCTTGAGCTCCAGACACAATTCAGCTGGCAAAGGCATCCCAAGGGGATCGAAAAAGTGCCACAACATGGCTGCCTCCGCACATTTTTCCTTGGGACCGTCCCTAACCCTAGGCTAATTGACCAGTTTAGGGCTTAGGCTTACGCCTAGGGTAAGGGTTTTTTAATCCAGAAAGCCCTGAGCTCCAGGCACACTGCAACTGCAAAAGGTATCCCAAGGGGAGCGCAAAAGCGCCACAACATCGCTGCCTCCACAGCTTTTTCTTTGGTGCCATCCCTAACCCTAGGCTGATTTACCTGGCTAGGGCTAGGGTTAGGGTTACGCCTAGGGTTAGGGTTTTTTAAATGAGAAAGGCTTGAGCTCCAGACACAATTCAGCTGGCAAAGGCATCCCAAGGGGATCAAAAAAGTGCCACAACATGGCTGCCTCCGCTCATTTTTCCTTGGGACCGTCCCTAACCCTAGGCTGATTGACCAGTTTAGGGCTTAGGCTTACGCCTAGGGTAAGGGTTTTTTAATCCAGAAAGCCCTGAGCTCCAGGCACACTGCAACTGCAAAAGGTATCCCAAGGGGAGCGCAAAAGCGCCACAACATCGCTGCCTCCACAGCTTTTTCTTTGGTGCTATCCCTAACCCTAGGCTGATTTACCTGCGTAGGGCTAGGGTTAGGGTTACGCCTAGGGTTAGGGTTTTTTAAATGAGAAAGGCTTGAGCTCCAGACACAATTCAGCTGGCAAAGGCATCCCAAGGGGATCGAAAAAGTGCCACAACATGGCTGCCTCCGCACATTTTTCCTTGGGACAGTCCCTAACCCTAGGCTGATTGACCAGTTTAGGGCTTAGGCTTACGCCTAGGGTAAGGGTTTTTTAATCCAGAAAGCCCTGAGCTCCAGGCACACTGCAACTGCAAAAGGTATCCCAAGGGGAGTGCAAAAGTGCCACAACATCGCTGCCTCCACAGCTTTTTCTTTGGTGCCATCCCTAACCCTAGGCTGATTTACCTGCGTAGGGCAAGGGTTAGGGTTACGCCTAGGGTTAGGGCTTTTTTAAATGAGAAAGGTTTGAGCTCCAGACACAATTCAGCTGGCAAAGGCATCCCAAGGGGATCGAAAAAGTGCCACAACATGGCTGCCTCCGCACATTTTTCCTTGGGACCGTCCCTAAACCTAGGCTGATTGACCAGTTTAGGGCTTAGGCTTACGCCTAGGGTAAGGGTTTTTTAATCCAGAAAGCCCTGAGCTCCAGGCACACTGCAACTGCAAAAGGTATCCCAAGGGGAGCGCAAAAGCGCCCCAACATCGCTGCCTCCACAGCTTTTTCTTTGGTGCCATCCCTAACCCTAGGCTGATTTTCCTGGCTAGGGCTAGGGTTAGGGTTACGCCTAGGGTTAGGGTTTTTTAAATGAGAAAGGCTTGAGCTCCAGACACAATTCAGCAGGCAAAGGCATCCCAAGGGGATTGAAAAAGTGCCACAACATGGCTGCCTCCGCACATTTTTCCTTGGGACCGTCCCTAACCCTAGGCTGATTGACCAGTTTAGGGCTTAGGCTTACGCCTAGGGTAAGGGTTTTTTAATCCAGAAAGCCCTGAGCTCCAGGCACACTGCAACTGCAAAAGGTATCCCAAGGGGAGCGCAAAAGCGCCACAACATCGCTGCCTCCACAGCTTTTTCTTTGGTGCCATCCCTAACCCTAGGCTGATTTACCTGGCTAGGGCTAGGGTTAGGGTTACGCCTAGGGTTAGGGTTTTTTAAATGAGAAAGGCTTGAGCTCCAGACACAATTCAGCTGGCAAAGGCATCCCAAGGGGATCGAAAAAGTGCCACAACATGGCTGCCTCCGCACATTTTTCCTTGGGACCGTCCCTAACCCTAGGCTGATTGACCAGTTTAGGGCTTAGGCTTACGCCTAGGGTAAGGGTTTTTTAATCCAGAAAGCCCTGAGCTCCAGGCACACTGCAACTGCAAAAGGTATCCCAAGGGGAGCGCAAAACCGCCACAACATCGCTGCCTCCACAGATTTTTCTTTGGTGCCATCCCTAACCCTAGGCTGATTTACCTGCCTAGGGCTAGGGTTAGGGTTAAGCCTAGGGTTAGGGTTTTTTAAATGAGAAAGGCTTGAGCTCCAGACACAATTCAGCTGGCAAAGGCATCCCAAGGGGATCGAAAAAGTGCCACAACATGGCTGCCTCCGCACATTTTTCCTTGGGACCGTCCCTAACCCTAGGCTGATTGACCAGTTTAGGGCTTAGGCTTACGCCTAGGGTAAGGGTTTTTTAATCCAGAAAGCCCTGAGCTCCAGGCACACTGCAACTGCAAAAGGTATCCCAAGAGGAGCGCAAAAGCGCCACAACATCGCTGCCTCCACAGCTTTTTCTTTGGTGCCATCCCTAACCCTAGGCTGATTTACCTGCGTAGGGCAAGGGTTAGGGTTACGCCTAGGGTTAGGGTTTTTTAAATGAGAAAGGCTTGAGCTCCAGACACAATTCAGCTGGCAAAGGCATCCCAAGGGGATCGAAAAAGTGCCACAACATGGCTGCCTCCGCACATTTTTCCTTGGGACCGTCCCTAACCCTAGGCTGATTGACCAGTTTAGGGCTTAGGCTTACGCCTAGGGTAAGGGTTTTTTAATCCAGAAAGCCCTGAGCTCCAGGCACACTGCAACTGCAAAAGGTATCCCAAGGGGAGCGCAAAAGCGCCACAACATCGCTGCCTCCACAGCTTTTTCTTTGGTGCCATCCCTAACCCTAGGCTGATTTACCTGGCTAGGGCTAGGGTTAGGGTTACGCCTAGGGTTAGGGTTTTTTAAATGAGAAAGGTTTGAGCTCCAGACACAATTCAGCTGGCAAAGGCATCCCAAGGGGATCGAAAAAGTGCCACAACATGGCTGCCTCCGCTCATTTTTCCTTGGGACCGTCCCTAACCCTAGGCTGATTGACCAGTTTAGGGCTTAGGCTTACGCCTAGGGTAAGGGTTTTTTAATCCAGAAAGCCCTGAACTCCAGGCACACTGCAACTGCAAAAGGTATCCCAAGGGGAGCGCAAAAGCGCCACAACATCGCTGCCTCCACAGCTTTTTCTTTGGTGCTATCCCTAACCCTAGGCTGATTTACCTGCGTAGGGCTAGGGTTAGGGTTACGCCTAGGGTTAGGGTTTTTTAAATGAGAAAGGCTTGAGCTCCAGACACAATTCAGCTGGCAAAGGCATCCCAAGGGGATCGAAAAAGTGCCACAACATGGCTGCCTCCGCACATTTTTCCTTGGGACAGTCCCTAACCCTAGGCTGATTGACCAGTTTAGGGCTTAGGCTTACGCCTAGGGTAAGGGTTTTTTAATCCAGAAAGCCCTGAGCTCCAGGCACACTGCAACTGCAAAAGGTATCCCAAGGGGAGTGCAAAAGTGCCACAACATCGCTGCCTCCACAGCTTTTTCTTTGGTGCCATCCCTAACCCTAGGCTGATTTACCTGGCTAGGGCTAGGGTTAGGGTAACGCCTAGGGTTAGGGTTTTTTAAATGAGAAAGGTTTGAGCTCCAGACACAATTCAGCTGGCAAAGGCATCCCAAGGGGATCGAAAAAGTGCCACAACATGGCTGCCTCCGCACATTTTTCCTTGGGACCGTCCCTAAACCTAGGCTGATTGACCAGTTTAGGGCTTAGGCTTACGCCTAGGGTAAGGGTTTTTTAATCCAGAAAGCCCTGAGCTCCAGGCACACTGCAACTGCAAAAGGTATCCCAAGGGGAGCGCAAAAGCGCCCCAACATCGCTGCCTCCACAGCTTTTTCTTTGGTGCCATCCCTAACCCTAGGCTGATTTTCCTGGCTAGGGCTAGGGTTAGGGTTACGCCTAGGGTTAGGGTTTTTTAAATGAGAAAGGCTTGAGCTCCAGACACAATTCAGCAGGCAAAGGCATCCCAAGGGGATTGAAAAAGTGCCACAACATGGCTGCCTCCGCACATTTTTCCTTGGGACCGTCCCTAACCCTAAGCTGATTGACCAGTTTAGGGCTTAGGCTTACGCCTAGGGTAAGGGTTTTTTAATCCAGAAAGCCCTGAGCTCCAGGCACACTGCAACTGCAAAAGGTATCCCAAGGGGAGCGCAAAAGCGCCACAACATCGCTGCCTCCACAGCTTTTTCTTTGGTGCCATCCCTAACCCTAGGCTGATTTACCTGGCTAGGGCTAGGGTTAGGGTTACGCCTAGGGTTAGGGTTTTTTAAATGAGAAAGGCTTGAGCTCCAGACACAATTCAGCTGGCAAAGGCATCCCAAGGGGATCGAAAAAGTGCCACAACATGGCTGCCTCCGCACATTTTTCCTTGGGACCGTCCCTAAACCTAGGCTGATTGACCAGTTTAGGGCTTAGGCTTACGCCTAGGGTAAGGGTTTTTTAATCCAGAAAGCCCTGAGCTCCAGGCACACTGCAACTGCAAAAGGTATCCCAAGGGGAGCGCAAAAGCGCCACAACATCGCTGCCTCCACAGCTTTTTCTTTGGTGCCATCCCTAACCCTAGGCTGATTTACCTGGCTAGGGCTAGGGTTAGGGTTACGCCTAGGGTTAGGGTTTTTTAAATGAGAAAGGCTTGAGCTCCAGACACAATTCAGCTGGCAAAGGCATCCCAAGGGGATCGAAAAAGTGCCACAACATGGCTGCCTCCGCACATTTTTCCTTGGGACCGTCCCTAACCCTAGGCTGATTGACCAGTTTAGGGCTTAGGCTTACGCCTAGGGTAAGGGTTTTTTAATCCAGAAAGCCCTGAGCTCCAGGCACACTGCAACTGCAAAAGGTATCCCAAGGGGAGCGCAAAAGCGCCACAACATCGCTGCCTCCACAGATTTTTCTTTGGTGCCATCCCTAACCCTAGGCTGATTTACCTGCCTAGGGCTAGGGTTAGGGTTAAGCCTAGGGTTAGGGTTTTTTAAATGAGAAAGGCTTGAGCTCCAGACACAATTCAGCTGGCAAAGGCATCCCAAGGGGATTGAAAAAGTGCCACAACATGGCTGCCTCCGCTCATTTTTCCTTGGGACCGTCCCTAACCCTAGGCTGATTGACCAGTTTAGGGCTTAGGCTTACGCCTAGGGTAAGGGTTTTTTAATCCAGAAAGCCCTGAGCTCCAGGCACACTGCAACTGCAAAAGGTATCCCAAGAGGAGCGCAAAAGCGCCACAACATCGCTGCCTCCACAGCTTTTTCTTTGGTGCCATCCCTAACCCTAGGCTGATTTACCTGGCTATGGCTAGGGTTAGGGTTACGCCTAGGGTTAGGGCTTTTTTAAATGAGAAAGGCTTGAGCTCCAGACACAATTCAGCTGGCAAAGGCATCCCAAGGGGATCGAAAAAGTGCCACAACATGGCTGCCTCCGCACATTTTTCCTTGGGACCGTCCCTAACCCTAGGCTGATTGACCAGTTTAGGGCTTAGGCTTACGCCTAGGGTAAGGGTTTTTTAATCCAGAAAGCCCTGAGCTCCAGGCACACTGCAACTGCAAAAGGTATCCCAAGGGGAGCGCAAAAGCGCCACAACATCGCTGCCTCCACAGCTTTTTCTTTGGTGCCATCCCTAACCCTAGGCTGATTTACCTGCCTAGGGCTAGGGTTAGGGTTACGCCTAGGGTTAGGGTTTTTTAAATGAGAAAGGCTTGAGCTCCAGACACAATTCAGCTGGCAAAGGCATCCCAAGGGGATCGAAAAAGTGCCACAACATGGCTGCCTCCGCACATTTTTCCTTGGGACCGTCACTAACCCTAGGCTAATTGACCAGTTTAGGGCTTAGGCTTACGCCTAGGGTAAGGGTTTTTTAATCCAGAAAGCCCTGAGCTCCAGGCACACTGCAACTGCAAAAGGTATCCCAAGGGGAGCGCAAAAGCGCCACAACATCGCTGCCTCCACAGCTTTTTCTTTGGTGCCATCCCTAACCCTAGGCTGATTTACCTGCCTAGGGCTAGGGTTAGGGTTACGCCTAGGGTTAGGGCTTTTTTAAATGAGAAAGGCTTGAGCTCCAGACACAATTCAGCTGGCAAAGGCATCCCAAGGGGATCGAAAAAGTGCCACAACATGGCTGCCTCCGCACATTTTTCCTTGGGACCGTCCCTAACCCTAGGCTGATTGACCAGTTTAGGGCTTAGGCTTACGCCTAGGGTAAGGGTTTTTTAATCCAGAAAGCCCTGAGCTCCAGGCACACTGCAACTGCAAAAGGTATCCCAAGGGGAGCGCAAAAGCGCCACAACATCGCTGCCTCCACAGCTTTTTCTTTGGTGCCATCCCTAACCCTAGGCTGATTTACCTGGCTAGGGCTAGGGTTAGGGTTACGCCTAGGGTTAGGGTTTTTTAAATGAGAAAGGCTTGAGCTCCAGACACAATTCAGCTGGCAAAGGCATCCCAAGGGGATCGAAAAAGTGCCACAACATGGCTGCCTCCGCACATTTTTCCTTGGGACCGTCCCTAACCCTAGGCTAATTGACCAGTTTAGGGCTTAGGCTTACGCCTAGGGTAAGGGTTTTTTAATCCAGAAAGCCCTGAGCTCCAGGCACACTGCAACTGCAAAAGGTATCCCAAGGGGAGCGCAAAAGCGCCACAACATCGCTGCCTCCACAGCTTTTTCTTTGGTGCCATCCCTAACCCTAGGCTGATTTACCTGCCTAGGGCTAGGGTTAGGGTTACGCCTAGGGTTAGGGTTTTTTAAATGAGAAAGGCTTGAGCTCCAGACACAATTCAGCTGGCAAAGGCATCCCAAGGGGATCGAAAAAGTGCCACAACATGGCTGCCTCCGCTCATTTTTCCTTGGGACCGTCCCTAACCCTAGGCTGATTGACCAGTTTAGGGCTTAGGCTTACGCCTAGGGTAAGGGTTTTTTAATCCAGAAAGCCCTGAGCTCCAGGCACACTGCAACTGCAAAAGGTATCCCAAGGGGAGCGCAAAAGCGCCACAACATCGCTGCCTCCACAGCTTTTTCTTTGGTGCTATCCCTAACCCTAGGCTGATTTACCTGCGTAGGGCTAGGGTTAGGGTTACGCCTAGGGTTAGGGTTTTTTAAATGAGAAAGGCTTGAGCTCCAGACACAATTCAGCTGGCAAAGGCATCCCAAGGGGATCGAAAAAGTGCCACAACATGGCTGCCTCCGCACATTTTTCCTTGGGACAGTCCCTAACCCTAGGCTGATTGACCAGTTTAGGGCTTAGGCTTACGCCTAGGGTAAGGGTTTTTTAATCCAGAAAGCCCTGAGCTCCAGGCACACTGCAACTGCAAAAGGTATCCCAAGGGGAGTGCAAAAGTGCCACAACATCGCTGCCTCCACAGCTTTTTCTTTGGTGCCATCCCTAACCCTAGGCTGATTTACCTGGCTAGGGCTAGGGTTAGGGTAACGCCTAGGGTTAGGGTTTTTTAAATGAGAAAGGTTTGAGCTCCAGACACAATTCAGCTGGCAAAGGCATCCCAAGGGGATCGAAAAAGTGCCACAACATGGCTGCCTCCGCACATTTTTCCTTGGGACCGTCCCTAAACCTAGGCTGATTGACCAGTTTAGGGCTTAGGCTTACGCCTAGGGTAAGGGTTTTTTAATCCAGAAAGCCCTGAGCTCCAGGCACACTGCAACTGCAAAAGGTATCCCAAGGGGAGCGCAAAAGCGCCACAACATCGCTGCCTCCACAGCTTTTTCTTTGGTGCCATCCCTAACCCTAGGCTGATTTTCCTGGCTAGGGCTAGGGTTAGGGTTACGCCTAGGGTTAGGGTTTTTTAAATGAGAAAGGCTTGAGCTCCAGACACAATTCAGCAGGCAAAGGCATCCCAAGGGGATTGAAAAAGTGCCACAACATGGCTGCCTGCGCACATTTTTCCTTGGGACCGTCCCTAACCCTAGGCTGATTGACCAGTTTAGGGCTTAGGCTTACGCCTAGGGTAAGGGTTTTTTAATCCAGAAAGCCCTGAGCTCCAGGCACACTGCAACTGCAAAAGGTATCCCAAGGGGAGCGCAAAAGCGCCACAACATCGCTGCCTCCACAGCTTTTTCTTTGGTGCCATCCCTAACCCTAGGCTGATTTACCTGGCTAGGGCTAGGGTTAGGGTTACGCCTAGGGTTAGGGTTTTTTAAATGAGAAAGGCTTGAGCTCCAGACACAATTCAGCTGGCAAAGGCATCCCAAGGGGATCGAAAAAGTGCCACAACATGGCTGC
Organism: Setophaga petechia; assembly: GCA_024362935.1. Classification (NCBI taxonomy): domain Eukaryota; kingdom Metazoa; phylum Chordata; class Aves; order Passeriformes; family Parulidae; genus Setophaga; species Setophaga petechia. Next base: position 39,820 of record JANCRA010000431.1, read on the forward strand.
CTCCGCACATTTTTCCTTGGGACCGTCCCTAACCCTAGGCTGATTGACCAGTTTAGGGCTTAGGCTTACGCCTAGGGTAAGGGTTTTTTAATCCAGAAAGCCCTGAGCTCCAGGCACACTGCAACTGCAAAAGGTATCCCAAGGGGAGCGCAAAAGCGCCACAACATCGCTGCCTCCACAGCTTTTTCTTTGGTGCCATCCCTAACCCTAGGCTGATTTACCTGGCTAGGGCTAGGGTTAGGGTTACGCCTAGGGTTAGGGTTTTTTAAATGAGAAAGGCTTGAGCTCCAGACACAATTCAGCTGGCAAAGGCATCCCAAGGGGATCGAAAAAGTGCCACAACATGGCTGCCTCCGCACATTTTTCCTTGGGACAGTCCCTAACCCTAGGCTAATTGACCAGTTTAGGGCTTAGGCTTACGCCTAGGGTAAGGGTTTTTTAATCCAGAAAGCCCTGAGCTCCAGGAACACTGCAACTGCAAAAGGTATCCCAAGGGGAGCGCAAAAGCGCCACAACATCGCTGCCTCCACAGCTTTTTCTTTGGTGCCATCCCTAACCCTAGGCTGATTTACCTGCCTAGGGCTAGGGTTAGGGTTACGCCTAGGGTTAGGGTTTTTTAAATGAGAAAGGCTTGAGCTCCAGACACAATTCAGCTGGCAAAGGCATCCCAAGGGGATCCGAAAAGTGCCACAACATGGCTGCCTCCGCTCATTTTTCCTTGGGACCGTCCCTAACCCTAGGCTGATTGACCAGTTTAGGGCTTAGGCTTACGCCTAGGGTAAGGGTTTTTTAATCCAGAAAGCCCTGAGCTCCAGCACACTGCAACTGCAAAAGGTATCCCAAGGGGAGCGCAAAAGCGCCACAACATCGCTGCCTCCACAGCTTTTTCTTTGGTGCTATCCCTAACCCTAGGCTGATTTACCTGCGTAGGGCTAGGGTTAGGGTTACGCCTAGGGTTAGGGTTTTTTAAATGAGAAAGGGCTTGAGCTCCAGACACAATTCAGCTGGCAAAGGCATCCCAAGGGGATCGAAAAAGTGCCACAACATGGCTGCCTCCGCACATTTTTCCTTGGGACAGTCCCTAACCCTAGGCTGAATGACCAGTTTAGGGCTTAGGCTTACGCCTAGGGTAAGGGTTTTTAATCCAGAAAGCCCTGAGCTCCAGGCACACTGCAACTGCAAAAGGTATCCCAAGGGGAGTGCAAAAGTGCCACAACATCGCTGCCTCCACAGCTTTTTCTTTGGTGCCATCCCTAACCCCTAGGCTGATTTACCTGGCTAGGGCTAGGGTTAGGGTAACGCGTAGGGTTAGGGTTTTTTAAATGAGAAAGGTTTGAGCTCCAGACACAATTCAGCTGGCAAAGGCATCCCAAGGGGATCGAAAAAGTGCCACAACATGGCTGCCTCCGCACATTTTTCCTTGGGACCGTCCCTAAACCTAGGCTGATTGACCAGTTTAGGGCTTAGGCTTACGCCTAGGGTAAGGGTTTTTTAATCCAGAAAGCCCTGAGCTCCAGGCACACTGCAACTGCAAAAGGTATCCCAAGGGGAGCGCAAAAGCGCCCCAACATCGCTGCCTCCACAGCTTTTTCTTTGGTGCCATCCCTAACCCTAGGCTGATTTTCCTGGCTAGGGCTAGGGTTAGGGTTACGCCTAGGGTTAGGGTTTTTTAAATGAGAAAGGCTTGAGCTCCAGACACAATTCAGCAGGCAAAGGCATCCCAAGGGGATTGAAAAAGTGCCACA
>JANCRA010000432.1:0-41531 GCA_024362935.1 Setophaga petechia
AGAAGAACAACAGAGTAATTTACAAAAAGTACAATGAAATAAAGAAAAATAGAGGAGCTAATATATTTCTTCTTCAGTAGAATTACAAGAAAACACACCAGTGAAAAAGGTGATATTGTATTTTAATAATACCATGGAATTGTCTGGGGGAGACAACAACAGAGATATTCATTAACATCCAATAATAAACCAAATACAAAGAGCAAATGCTGCCAGTCTTATCTTTGCAAGAAGCCATGTTAATTTTATTGGGAATTACTTAAAGAAATCAGAGGGAATTCATAACCTAAAGTTAAGTTTTAACATTCAAGGGGTCACACAATTTTAGATGACACTGTAACTGCAGCTCTGGACTCCAGAAAATACTCAAATTTAAAAACATGAAATCTTATACTGTCAAAAATAGTGCAGAATGCAGCTACAAAATTATAGATGGAAAACTGTAACTAGGAAATCTGGGAGGTGGGTTTTTTGTTTCTGTTTTTTCCCAAGAATATCTGTAAAGATAGAAGAACCTCTGATTTTATTTGACATGTGTCAGCAGCATAAAAATGCCCAAATAAACCAGACAATCATCACTCATGAAATGTCAGTCTGCTCTAGGCACGCTCTTTGGAAAACTTGCACATGAGCTGGGAGTGAATATTTACTTATGGTAACCTCCAGATTAAAATATTTTCAAATTGCTTGAAAACAACAACAAAAAAAAGCATTTAAATACTCTCAAAAAATCTATCTTGAAAAATGCCTTGTTTCAGAAAGAAAGGAGTTCAACAGCAGAAAAAGAAAGTTACAAAATGTAAATTTACATACCTGAATAAAAGATCTCTAGCACATGAAACAGGCTGGGGGAAATCACAAAGCTGATGATATCATTAAAAATGTTACCATAGCTATGGAGAGTTTAACACAATGGCTAGAAAAGTCTAGAACCCAAAAAATCCTCCAATTTTCAGTGTACACTCAGTGAGACATGACCTGGGTGAACTGAGGACTGCATTAAATCAACTATGGATTCCACAGCACTAGGAAAATCTACAAAATCTGAATTCCTTTTGGCAAAAACCACCCTTCTTATCACTGGGGTGGTGGGTAGAGTCCTTACACATCCTGCTCTCACAGGCTTGCAACTCAAGCTGTAAAAATTGGAACTAACTACCTAAAGATTGGGATTAACTACATAAAATTGGAATTAATCTCAAAATTGGAATTAATACTGATAACTGCCCTGTCCAACCTGGCCCCGGGCACTTCTTGAATATCTTGAATTTGATGGTTTGTTTCAGTGTAGAACTCAATCTACCTATTTTTGTCATCAAATGTGGCCAATAAATGTCATGAATGTCATAAAAGATTTATTAATAATTTGGTTATTGATATTTTTCCTAGAAGATGTAAATAATTGCAATTGATTGAGGCATTACAAATCAGTGCATGGGGAGATATGGTTAAACAAAGAAAAAAACAGTGATAATCTAAAGACTGTTCATTAACTGGGGGGAAAAAGACAGAAATCTTTGAAGACATAAACTATATTTGTTTATAATATCTATTATCTCTTCAGTGTGTTTCTTATTCAAGAAGAAAAAATTAATTTGCCAGTTCTTGACCTGATTTTGTTCCCTGTCCATTCCTGTACCTGTGTGTATAAATAGAATTAAAAGGGTCTTGGTCTGAAGCCTGGATGGCTACAGACCAAAATTAAATTTAGATTTCTAATTTCTGTACCAATCTTGATCCAGTAATCAGGCAGCAATCCTTTGTCTATCAAATAATCAAAACCAAAAGAAAATTATTTCATTTTTTTCATGCAAGCAATTGAAAATTCATTATGAACAGAGCTGACAACTGAAATTCTGTCTTCTGGGTGTTAATTTCCAGTGGAATACACAGGAAACCATAAACAAACAAACAAATAAATATATATACTTATATAAATATATAAATGATTATATTTTTTAGCAGTGCAGGCATCACATTTTGAAAGAGAAGCTTCCAGAGTATGTAATCATTTGACTATTTGATTTTCCAATAAATGGCCATGACACACTGCTTCTTCTTCACTGGAATGAAGAGGGTGAACTAAAATTCTGCTTATTTTCCTCACCATTAAAATGTAAAAGTTTTTTTTTTTTTTTCTTCTAGTGAGGCAGTTTGTGCTGCTGCCAATTATAATTAACATTTCATTAACTTTATAAGTGACATTTTGGTACGTTTGCCCGATATTAAGGACTTACATGGTACAGAACTTCTGTAACAGGCCTTTAATCACACTTCAAAAAATGTAATTTACAGTCAGAAAATGTTGCACTTCAAAAGGACACTGGCAAAAATGGAAAACAATCCTGGAGAGAAATGTAAGAATTTGGTATATGTTATGAAAATCTCTCAGCATCCTGAGATATCTCCTGTGTGGGCATGGTTGGGTTCCTGTCCTTTTCAGTCTTAAATTAATTAATTAATCAATTAATTAGTTTATTTATTTATTTAAATTGGCTTAAATTTATTTTGATGCAAGTCTTTACCCCAGTACCCCAGTCCTTCCCCCAATCTCCCTGTTTTCATCTCAACCCCTGATCTTTTTCATCTTATTTTCTACCCTGTCCTGTTGAGAAAGAGGGACTGCAAAGATTTGTCAAAAAAAAAGTGATCAGAGATGACAATGAAAATGTGTTATTTGGAGCACAAAAAGGCTCTCTAAAAATATGTAAGAATATAACAAATAATCTGAGTTTCTATTGGGTTTGGAAAACTCTTCATTAAAAAGAAAGTATTTAGAGGGTCCTGCACAGGAACCTGAAGGACTCTCTGATCACAAAGGTCGGTTTATTTTTTGCAGATCTATACATTTATAGAGAAAACTGATACCAGAACACTGGAATATAATGGGCAGAGCAACATTCCAAACTAAGTTAATTACAATAACAATAACAATAACAATAATTCAATATAACATATTTACATAATCATTATTCAATATTATCATTATTATATAAATAATATAAATAAAAATATCAGAATTATTAGTATTATTATTACATTATTAATCATAATAGTTCAATTATATCTTATATCATTGTAATTCTATTAGTATAATTAATATAAATAATATAATGTTATCTTACAATATAAAACAATAAGAAGATTCATCATCTATATTATATTATATTATTATAATACTCTATGTTATATAATAAAAATTAGTTAATATTATAATGAATAATATAAATAATTCTCACTAGTAATATTATCATTAAATTATAAATTAAAATAGCTAAATTATATATTGTAATTAAATTCAATAATAATAATAATAATAATAATAATAATAATAATAATAACAATAATAGCAGCTAAATAAGTAGCCATTGTGTTAAATAATCTTCAGTGAACCCTTCTCATATAAATTTCTGTAATTGCCATATTTCCCTCAGTGCACTGTTGGTATTCAAGGCATCTATGACAAGGAAGTCCAAAATATATTCACAGGTTATTTCCTTTTTATTGGTTCTAGAACTGGTATGTTGTGGTTTCACTGTGAGATTTTTATTTCTTCTATTCTAAACACTGAGAAATAGATCCCTGCTCACTTTCTGTTGGAGATTTTGCTAATGTCTTCTCCATATTTTCTTTTATAGCTTTCCCAAGCAGAAGAATCTCAGTTTATTTAATGTATGCATTTGCAGACTGAAATAGATTAAATTTTATTCTTGAAGCCATATTTGTTCCTGTTCTACATTCATTATTTTCACCTCTTTTATTCCCCTGTGGTTTTACACAGTGGTACAATGATAACTTCTCCCTTGTTCTCTTATTCTTTCCCTCATTTTTCTCATAATACCTGCTTGCTGAACTCCCCCTAAAGCTGATATTTCCATATAATTATTCATTCTATGATTTCAAGAGCACTTTTGTGAGCACTGATACTGGTTCAGAGCCTACCTCATGTGCTGGCAGAGCTGTTTTTCTCCAGCTGAGCCCCTCTTGCCACGTTTTTGTCCTCACATCCCTGTGGCAGCTCTCTGAAGAGGTTCACTGATGGATTCACTCTCTGCATTAGGAAAATTTGGATCACTCAGCCTTTGCCACCTCTGGGAGCTTTTATTTTGCATGGACACTAATTAGAAAACAGATTTATATGGGTGAATTCCTGCTGCAGACTTTCTAGGACCCTCTTTGGACACTTCAATATTGGGGATTTCCTCAGAGACACTTCAACAAAAAATAAAAGTTCAATTTTAACCACATCTTCTGTGCAGTGCCCTGCTAAGAGTGTCTAGTGTAAAACTTGCACATTTTGAATCCTGTTTGTACTCCTAATACACTGTTATTTCCCTATAGCAAGTTTATTCACATGTATCCATTTATACTTTAAATTTTATATTCTATATATTTACAATTTTATGCTTAATTGCTTGTAAATGAAGCATGAATGCATTTTTCTTTATCATCACAAGCACTGAAAGGAAATTTCACCATGAAGTCTGAAGCTAAACTTGGGGGTTTTGGATTCAATTATGCTCCCACTTCTTTCCTTCTGCAGAAAAGAAAATCTGATAGAGGAGGCTGTGTAATGGTGCATTAGATAACAGAAGGATCAGCATAGTTATCCCTTGAAATTAAATAAAAAAAGTTTTTTCCTTCCCTGTAATCTTTAATAAACCATCAGAGCAGCAGGACCTATGAGAACCATTCCAGGCAATTCTAACTTGCTGCATATTTTCAAAACAAAACCAGAGATGCACTTAGAAATAGCATTTTTTGAATGGAAGATCAATTGTTTTTCTTTTATTTCACAGAATTGTCAAATCCCAGAATGGTTTGGATTGGAAGAGACCTTAAAGCCCATCCTGTTCCACCCTTTGCCATGGGCAGGGACAACTTCCACTAGACCAAGTTTCTCCAAACCTGTTCCAACCTCATTATAATTATTTAAAACCAAACAAATTACTAATGAGATTTTCCTCTTTTCTTCTCTCCCTGTCTTCATCTTGCAAGATTTCTCTTCTCACACCTGCTGTTTATTCTGTATTTATGTTTCTCATTTTCACCTTACACTGATCATAGCAGCAAGGATTTTTTCCCTTCCCTTAGTAGCAGTTCACTGGTCTGGGATTTGACGAATGTGACTGAATTCACTTTCCAGAAACACCATGAGCTGTCACCTGCATTGTGTTTTCCCTTGGGTTTACCTTGATATTGCTCAGTAATTTCTCAGGTATTTCAGATTTCCATTGCTGGCAGCTTTCATTGTGTTGCTTGCCACTCACTAAGGTGAAAGTCATTAATAATGATGATAATGATTTGATGCTGTATTTGCTGTGAGCAAGGCTGGGGTGAGTGCCAGTGACAAAGGATGTGATTTTCTCCATGAAGACAGTGTCCCAGTGGAAGGGGCTGCCCAGGGATGTGGTGCCACCTCCATCTTCAGAGGTTTCCCAGCCCTGAGCAGCCTGGGGTGACCCCAGTGCTGTGAGCACGAGGTTGGGCAGGACCTCCTGAGGCCCTTTCCAGCCTGAATTATCCATGAGCCCATGAAATCTTTCTTTTACAGCACACTGCAGCTCCTAGACAAATATTTTACCACATCCCTATGCACAAGCAAAAGAAAGAGGGAATTCAGAAAGAATTAACATAATGGGTTTCAGTTTCGAGCAGAGATCCTCTTTCCCAGCTGGTAAGAGATGAGGAAGGATTAGGATATGCACAAAAAAATTTATTCTTTCTTAATGGAAACAAGAAATTACAGATGTGGAAAATCAATCACCAGAAAGCCTGAAACACCAAGTTTTGTTGTTGTAAAACAAATTTGTAAATTCAGTCATCAAATTAAAATTCTCAACTAGCTTTATGTTTTGGCTTTGATAAATTTGGAATGTGATGTTGAATACTGGTTTTCATTTTCTTAAGATTTCTGTTTCTGTTATACATGGAAACAATGAAGGAAAAGGACTCCAGGAGATGAAAGATGAATCCTACCTCACCTACTCTGACCAGGAGTGTTTTTTGATAAATTAATTTCCTTGAGCTGGTAAAGCCTTGCCCCTTCCCATAAATTGTATTGGAACTTATCTCTAATTATGGGTTATGTGTCCAGCCAGCTCTGATCTTCTTTCAAATACCAAATCCTTCAATAAAACTTATCCACATCAAACTTCTTATGTTTAATGATGACAGCAATGATGAAATCATTCATCAGAATCACTTTTCAAATTGTGATAAAATCAGTATTAAAGCACTGGTGACCTGTATTTTAACAGCTTCCAAGTGGAAGGAAGAAGGATTTTGAAAGTCATCCTGAACATGTGCATACAAAATAATACAGAATGCTCATTAAATTCCTCCAAACTCTTACTGTATTGATTAGCAGTCAAACTGCCAGGGATCTGGCCTATTTGCTCTTCCACACAACACCCTTCTGACATTTACTGTAAGGAGGAAAAATGTGTCTCCTCTTCCTGTAGGATCTGGTAGCAAATGAGGAAAGTCAGTGCAGGGACAAAGAAAGCAAAAAACTGGGAGTGGTGACAGACATATCCTGGTTTGCTCTTGACTCATTAAAAAAAAAATTAATTAATTATTATTAAATTATCAAACATGAACATAAGCTATTCTTTTATGTATTCTTTGGATCATGGAAATTAGAGATGAGATAGTTGCACGTGCAGGTTTTGCTGGGTGGCTACACTGCAGGAAATGCTTCAGAAATGCATTCTGAGCCTTCTCCTCAAATCACAACCCCTGGATCTCCATGGGTGAGGCATCATCACTGGGAGCTGGTTGCATGTGAAACAGGACATTCCTGGTTTTCCAGAAGAAGAGGGTGTGACAGGACCCACATCCATTGTGAAGGACAGTTTAGGAGCCATGAAACCATCCAAAGCAGCTGCTCAGATCAAACATTTCCCCTCCCAGCCTGTATCAGCAATGGGGACAGGGCACAACCTCTGTGCCCACCCTGAACATTTGAACTGCACATTTCCTCCTCTGTCAGGTCAGATATTTTTGCCCTGGCATTAAAGGAAGAGCAGTGGGACTCCAGTTAACAGAGCACCCTCTCAATTGCACTGATCACATGAAACAAGCCCAGGAATTGATGCAAAGGAGCTGCTCAGACCAATGAGTCAGGCACTCCTGGTAAGGCATGAAATTGTTCTATCACAGGCTGGAGTGTTCTCTCTGCGCTGCACATGTAAAAGTACATTAAATTTGGACTATTGTACTGTGACATTTCTATTCTAGACAATTGCCAGTTAAATCAATGCACATTTTATCATGGCTTCGAATGTCTAGAAATAGCTTGGTCCACAGTGCCTTGTCAAACACTTTGGCATGAACATTTTCTCAGGAGGCCTCTGTAATTCTGCACAGCTCACCCAGACTGCGGCAACAAATTCCCCACCCTTCTGGGTCAGAAATATTGTTATTCACACACTGCTGCTGCTCTGGTGTGGGAGGAATTCAGGAGCACTCTGTAATTCCTACCAGCAAGAAAAAAAAGTGGAGCAAAGCTCTTCCCAGCCCTTTTCCTACACATGGCCTGGCAAGTGGGCTGCAGAATTCAACATCAACTTCTGACAGCAGAACTGGAGTAAAATCTGATTGGGATGAACCAGAATTTGGGACTTCACCATTCCTTTGTCTGGGTAAAAGCAGAAGGAGAGCAGACAGGAATTCTTGATCCTCATCTGTATTTAGGCCTGAATCAGAATAAAAAACAGAACTAAAAATATTAAATCACATTTCTCAAGTAAAGCCAAAACACTGAAATTATACACGATGCCAAGCCCAAGATATCTGCAAAATGTGCAATTCAGGTGGGTCTTATGCTGATATATTTTCTGTCATATAATTTCAGAATTTAAAACCATCATGCAAGCACAGATCTAAAGCCCCAGCTGTAAGAGCTGAAGGACACTGACAGGGGTGGAAGCAGGCTGTTTAAATGAGAAATTGCCATCTAACTTACAGTAATCATGTGAGCAACCCAGGATTAAATAGAACTGGCTCTTGTTCCCCAGTTCGACAATTCCCTGCCTGTTTGATATCCTAGGAGTAAATACAGCCTTTAAAAATCAAACAGAACTAATTTATTAATGTATTCTTAGCACTTTAAGAATGATTAATGGCAATTTTCTAGTTTTACTCTGCCAATGTTTAGCAGAAAGCTATTAGAAAATCAGTGCATAATGACACTGCTGAGGTATTTACTGTTTTAACAGCAACACTGGAGAGAAAGATTCTGGACTCAGAATTTATACACATGTGGCAATTAGCTGTGAAGGTTGGGAGAGAAATAGCTGGTTTTTTTTCCTTTTGAAGAAATGTTTTTGAAGAAATGGAAACAATATTTTCTGGGAGGAATGCAGCTACTTTTTGAAGCTACAGAAATTCTCACATAATCCAGGAGTGGTGGGAAATTCATATAAATGTGAATATAACATTTACTATTGGGGATCACAACAAGGCATCCAAAGTTCATAGGAGTTTTCTTCAATGTCAACAGCTTTTAATAAGCTTGGACTTGGCAATCTTGGAGGTTTATTCCAGCTTTAATGATTCTATGGGAATGAAAAGACACCAGATCTCAGTGCCAGTCACTCATGTTGCCCACCAACTAATTAGGTGGATAAAAATTGAGACATTTCCTCTCTTCTCCACAGTCTAACAGTCCCCAAATGCTTCCTTGGAAGATTAAAGTAACTAACTGTCTTGAAGGTGTTTCTTGGCCTTGGCACAACATTAATATCATAAAATTACCCCAACACAGTTGGATTCCAAGTACTCCTGTTCATCCCCTTTGCAAAAAAAAAAACCCAAAAACAAACCAACCCAGGAGCCAATAATGGAGCATAAGCACATCCAAGTGACACCAGTCAGTGAAAAAAGACAATGAACATGAGAAAATAATCCTGATTTGTGTTTAAAGATATTTAAAAAAAATTGATGAGTGCAGAATGGGAACAGCAGACTGAAGCCAGTTTTTAAGGAAGGGATCTTTGGGTAATGGGAGTATTTATATGACTCCATTACAATGTGCCCTTGCTCAAAAATTAGATAAAAGTAAAAATTAGGACATGGAACAGATTTATACAGGTTTCCCTGGACATCTTCCCCTTATTTGTTCTTGATGGCTCTGTGGGTTCATTGTCAATCCAAGCTGGAATGAATCATTCCCAATCCAAACAGGAAACAATAAGGTCATGGTCATGGAAAGGCAGACACACAAACACCATACTGGAAATACAAAAATGAATTCTGAGTGCCCATGAAGCAGCTCTTCTCCACTCAGCAGCACAAATCCACAGCTGAACAACTGGGGGGTATCTGGAGAAAATACCAAGGACAACAATAATGGTCACAGGTCTGGAAACCACGACTCAAAAGAAATGACTGCAGAAAATGTGAAATTTAGGGAATGGCTGGAATGATTTTTAACACTCAGCTATATTTGCTGAGAAAGAAGAATTCATTTTTCTACATGCACATAACCAGAACAAAAGGAAATCTGGAATGAGAAAGGTACAAATGAGGCATTAAGAAAAACAAACAAAAAGAAGTCTGCAGTTCTTTATCAGAGAGGGTCACTAGCAAGGAATAAATTACCTGGTGATTGTGGACTCTGTTTTCCCTGGACTGATGAATTACAATTACTGAGACTTGACCACTCTCAATGTAGTTAAAATTATTTAGGCCAACTGGACAGAAATAAATTCTGTGATTTCACAAGCACAAATTCTTTGTTTATCTTTAACCAGGAAGAGAAAGAATCTGCAGGGAACAGGCAGAAACTGCAAAAATCAGGGAGCAAAGAGGAGAGAGGGACTGAAACTCCTCCTCGGGTCTGGTCAATACAATGGGATTCTTAGGAGAATAGGGCAATTTTCTGTTGTGTCCTTCTGCAGTGCCCAGCACAATGAATTCCTAATTGAAGGAAATAGTCACTAAATAAATACAAACCTGACTGTAAAAACTCTTGTGGTCCTGCTGGATGTGTTCATCCTACAGGCTGAGAAATGGCAGGACGAAGAATGTGTTTTGTAATTTCCTTTTGGCCAAAAGGATGAAATTTGCTTTAATGCTTTTTCCCCCCTCTGCTGAATGACAGAAAAATCCTGGTAATATGCTGTCAAAGTATTTCAATTCTCATTTAGCACTTGTCTACTGCAAGTAGGGTCTTTATGTATTGTCACAAAAGAGTGACACTTCTGGACACTGGATTTCCTAAATCAAGAATGAAATTACAAGATTACTTCAGCTGGAATGGAGTTTTGTACCCCTTACTTTTGAATAATGGCAGTAACTTTGAATTGTGAATACTAGGATGGCAATATTCAGGCTTCTTTACCTTTGCTTTCTATCCATATATATAGACAAAATCTAGCTCTTTGCTCCACTGTTCAAGTATTCCAACATTTTTTTTCAGAGGAACAAATCCATCATTTGCACTGAAGAAATTATAGTAATTCAGTGGAGAGTATCAATAGTGGAAAAAAAAAATAAAATTACTGTCTGTTAGCATCCACATCTCCTATCCTTGTAAAACTTGAAAAAGCTCAGGGAAGTTGCCAGAAATCTTTCCTTAGACCTCAAAGGCATATGAACACAATATATATAATAATTGGCTGGCAAAACTCGAAGTGTAGACACATTTATAACTTGCAGCAGCAGAACAGAATACCTAATAAAAACCTGTTCTGAAAGACATTTTTAATGAAGCTGATCATCAGCACTGGAAGCTGGTCTCCAGTAACAATTAAGAAAAAATTGCAATAGAAGGAGGAACATGCAGTGTTACAACAAAAGAATATGCTATAATCTTTCTCTCACTCTGTGTTCCCAAAAAAAAAAAAAAAAAGAACAATGAGTTTCACAGAATTTTTTACAGATTTTCTGTTCTTTGTGAAAAATATGTGTCACTTTGTAAATGAAAATGACAGCCTGAAAGTTTCTTTTTCTGCCACACATGATCTTTCTAATTTGTGATCCATAGTTCAGGCACCTGTGATTTTACATTCTTCCCAGTTCAAATCCAACTGAAACACTTGCACATTTTTTTGGCTGTAAGTGTTGATAGCAGCTTTTTTGCAAGGATGGAAAATTCTGAGATGCACTTTTATAAGCCCTATACACAGAAACATTTGCAGAAAACCACCCAATAAGTAGTGGAACAACAACTCAGTGAGGCTGGAGCTGGGTTATCTTTCCAAGCCAAACCATTCTGTGATTCTGTGAAATTAATAAAACACTCCTGCTTTCTTCTACATTCTTTTTAGCCTGGTACAATATTCCTGCCTCTCTGGAAACCTTCCCTGAAGTCACTGGATGTTGGATGCCTTCAGAATGGTGGGTTGAGCCTTCATTACACTTTTGGTTTTAAAGTATTCCTAATTTCATAATTTCCTTCTACCAGATTCTCACAGAGCCTTTCTCCATTGTTTGAAATGTTATTAATAAATGTTGGATGGAGTATACATGCAGTGCATGATATAAGTAGAAGATTAGTGATTGTTAAAAATAATTTTAAGACATGGTGGTTGAAAGAAATAGCTTTACTTTCATTCTAATTGATGTAATCCATTACCAGAGTGCAACTTTTATCCATGACTGCTATTAAATAGCAGACTGCCTAATTAAAAGTGCACTGATAACTTCTCCCTGGGATCTCCCTTGCAGGAGCTCAAGTCCATCCATGCTGAGTGACACAAATGAAACATAGACAGTGGGAATGGAGCATTTCAAATATTTAGAAGACAATTTGTGTTGGGGGAAATAATGGTGGGTGGATTTTCCCCTCTGGAAGGAAAGAAAATCAGAACCTAAAGACTCTTTTATTCCTCTACCTAGCAGGTTGTCAGAGAATGATTAAGGCTGAAAACAGATCATTGAGTCCAAATTAATGCAACACTGAACCATAAAAGGTCTGAAGGCTTGAGGTTAAATCAGCCTCCATAAATGAACAGAGTGTTGTGGAATTACTAATGTTGTTGAATTACTAACACTGTACTGCAAGCAGAGCCAAACCCACACTAACTCACACAGGCCTGTAAATACACCAGGACCTGGTGCATTATGAAGACATCCTGCCTTTAATCCAAGATAAAAAAACACAGGACCCTCCAAATGCAGGGATTCTGGGATGAAGGATCTCACTACACTTCTGCCATTTTGTGTTTGACTCCTCTTCTCTTGTATTCCTTGGTAGCTCCAAGGAATAATTCTCAAGGTATTCTCTTGCATTCCTTCCCACTGATGAGTGCCCTGCTGAGCTTTCTGAGCCTCTCCAAAGGGCTGAGCAGTGGCCACCTAAATGTCTGGAACAGGGAGCAGAGACAGGAAATCCCATCAACCTTAATTTAAGCATGGATTTGTCATTTGTTCATTCTGAACATTAATAAAGTCAGCACCAAAGTGAGCACAGCCCCCATCTGTGTCCCTCTGTCCCCCTGTGGATCCGGGAGGTTGGGAAGCTCAGAAATGCTCTGAACTGAATTTGTTACCAGAGACACACAGATTTTCCTCCAGGGCTTTGTAGAAGCATTCCTACAGTGGTTGCTAAAATAATTTCATTATTATATTTCCATCCATTAGCTAGGGCAAGCATTCAGCATCCCTGAAAGTCAGCAGAAATTAATCACAGCTCAGCTGACAATAATGAATTATCCTGCTTCCCTAAAAGGGGCAAGCACCAAACTCTCTCCAGTGGTCTCCTGAGCTTCTCACAGACAAATTCCCAACCAGGTGACCCTCAACAATTTTATGAACAGTCAAGGCACCAGAACAAAATCATCTAGACTTGATTCAACACTTGGATAAGACCGAATTTAAAAATCCCTTGGAGAGCTTATAAACACCTGGACACTCATAGTCCCTTTTTAAAAAATAATTAATCATGATTAATGAATAAGCAAGAAAAGTGTCTGGATTTTGCACATGAATAACCTCAGTAGCAAATATTTAACTCATAAAGTTTCTTGCTTTCTTCTACTTTCAGTCTTATCCTCTTAGAGCCTTATTCAATTGTAATCCAAAAAGCTTTAAATCCAAGTTCAGACAGTAGTTTTTAGCCTATGGATTAGTAAATGTACTACTTACTGTACTATTTTATTTTTCATTATTCCTTTGAAAGAGTAAAATAAGAGTTCCCAGGAAACAAACAAGCATGGCTGAGGTGGATTCAGTGGCAGGCAGACTCAGTGACTGGCCAGGTTTTCAAACATAGCAATGGGGTGATAGCACCTTTGAAAAGGTAATAAAGATAATAAATATTGCACATTTATTTAAAATAAATTAAGCAACTTTAAAGTGCTATATCACTGCATATTGCTTAAATGTCATCAAATGTTTCTACAGGCACTTAGCCAAATTAGGACAAATCCTCAATGATTTAATGATATTTAGAAATAAATTCAGACTCAATTTCCATTTTTTCCTAAATAAAAACTTCCCAGTAATCCACTCTTTACAGCAGTTTCACACACTCACACACAGAAAATCCAATCAAAGACATGCCAGTACTGATATGCTGTAAGAAAACTGCTGCTATTCAAGGCAAAATAGGAATTGGGAAGCAACAGTTTGGTCTAAAAGGAATTGAAACCAAAAGGGTTTCTAAAGAGGACTTCAAAATCTGGCTTTTTCTTTCTTAAATAAAAAAACCCCAAAAATCAACAAACAAAACAACCCAAACAACAAAGAAACAAACATTTTCCATAGGAGAAATGGATTTCACACAGAGTAATTCTAAGTTTACTGCTTTATTTTTCTTAGTCACCATTTGTAGACTTAAAAAGACAACAAAAATCTCTGGGCTTAGGCGCATCTTTCCTTGTTTGATCCTATCAGAAATTCATGCCCTGGAACAGAAATTGCTCCATACTGCAGAGAATATGGAAGAGAGAGGGAGGGAGGGGGGGAGGGAGGGAGGGAGGGAGGGAGGGAGGGAGGGAAGGAGGGAGGGGAGGAAGGAAGGAAGGAAGGAAGGAAGGAAGGAAGGAAGGAAGGAAGGAAGGAAGGAAGGAAGGAAGGAAGGAAGGAAGGAAGGAAGGAAGGAAGGAAGGAAGGAAGGAAGGAAGGAAGGAAGGAAGGAAGGAAGGAAGGAAGGAAGGAAGGAAGGAAGGAAGGAAGGAAGGAAGGAAGGAAGGAAGGAAGGAAGGAAGGAAGGAAGGAAGGAAGGAAGGAAGGAAGGAAGAAATCAGGCAGTGGTACCTTGTAAAAACAATTATTATTAATCAATAGCAAACTGCAGCAATTTGGTCCCAGAACTTCATGACCCCTGATTTGCTCTAGATTAATTGAAAGCCTGCTAATTCAAGAGAAATGCAGCCTGAGCAAACAGAGATAGCCAAGTCTCAGTGTGGACTTTGAGTCCATCTGGCTCCTAATCCAGGCTCCAAAAGGAATGGTCTGAACCAGGTCTCTGCAAGCAGGAAAGAGCCTGTAAAACACGGAAAAGCACAAACAGCACCTGCATTTTGCTTTTCTTCCTTGTGCTCTGCTCTGCCCCTCTTCTCTCCCATTCCCAAACCATTCCAGGCTCCCGTGGGAACACCGTTCCAGCAGGATGTGCCTTTAGTACTTTTTCTGACCCCCTTGGTGGGGTTTCTGGTGTTGTTTGATCTGGGATGGACAGAAATTGTCACCAGGCTGAACTCAGGACTTGACAAAGTGGCTTCCTGAGCTCTGATTTTTTCTGCAGTGACACATCAAAAGCAGGGAGCTCTAATAAGAATTGATTTTTATTCTTAAAAGGCTTAAGGTTTTGCAACACATAAATGTTATAAATGCCCTCTGTGAATGTTTATATTTTTTCTTTTCTATTAAATGTGTGTTTTAATTAAAAAGATTTATTGTTTGTTTGATTGATTGATGGATTAATGAAAAGCAAAGTTGTATCAAAGCAGAATTTAATACCTAGGAGACTTTTCCTACTAAATCTGCATTCATTTCTACTGCCATCAGAACTTTGAAAAGTGCTCTGTTTAATGCTCAGCTATCATCTCCCACAGAATGAGAAAAGTACAATAATGGTTTTAAGGCTCAGAGCTATTGTCAATATTGAATATTATGGTGTTAAAAGCAAATTAAATTCGAAATGACAATTTTTTTTCCATCCCCAAAAGGGCAAAAACAGAGTTAAGTTTTAAATAAAAACATAAGGGCCATGAAACATGATTGAGTTAGCTCAATTAAATACTGGGCATCATTTATTTTATCAGAATGCTTTAATAATTGAGATAAAGAAATATTAATGTAGCAGTCGTTCTTTTGTGCTGACCTAAGGTGATTCCAGAGCATGTGTGATTCTGATATACTTCAGCTGATATAAAGTAAAATTTCAGATTACATTACAGTAATGATGTGACAACACACTGAGTTTGCAAAAATTACTGTTAGCTGTGTTTCCTCCATAATCTGTATTAGAAAAATGCTGAAATATGAAATTGCTGTTGTTTAGGTCTTAAACACAAAATTGGCATAGCTGCTCCTACTGATATTGCCAATGCATTCCACTTTTTGATTTGGTTTGACTTTTGATATAATTCTGTTTCTCTGTGTTTCTGGCATGTTTTCCACCTGCCCAGGAGTAACCTCTCTCCTTGACTTGTGTGGGATTTACTTAAGAGAACAGAATTTCACTGGAATTATATGATCAATTATTGGTAAAACACTATCCTTGAGAATTTAAATGGACTGCAGTAATAGAGAAAGTTTCTGAGGTCAACATGCAGAAAAATCCAATAAAATTGGATTTGCTCTTCTCCCCTGTGAAAATTTACTTTAAGGTCTTGTTACAATTTAGATCTCTTTGGCAACATTGGTATAACAGCAGCTTTTTCTCTCACTTCAGACTTCAAAAAGAAAAGTAAATACTATGAAAAATGGCATTACCAAGCTGGATACAAAAGAGGAATGCACAAGTATAGTCTCTAGCATAAAATTCAAGATGACATCAGCACGCTGGTGTGTCCTGCTCAGACTCCTCAGGGAGTCCCAGACCTATTGCAGACTCCTGTGTAGCTGAAAGAAATTAAATAATAAGTAATTTTGTTATGTCACAAGGAATAAAACCCAAGTGATTCTGGATCTCACAAGACTTTCTTCGTGATCTTCAAATCTGATAATTGTGGGCTCATGTCTCATCTCTGACTTCTTTCATGAAACTTGTACTGTCTTGTTATGTCTTTAATCTCAAAGCTTCAGTATTCATGTCTCTTAAGCTTAAATTTATCCCTTGACTTGAATTTAAGTCCTAGTTCAGTGAACCTAAAGTTCTGGTTATATAATTTTCCTGACAATTAAAGTTATTTAGAATGTACTAAAAGGAGATGGTGACAATGAACTTAAATAAGTGTGTTTAAAAGTATCTAAATATTTATTTCAAAAAGGACTCATGGAGGTACAAATGCCTGCCTTGAACATGGTGCTTGTAACTCAGGGCTAAACTAGCAATATCAGCCTTTCCTTCTTGGTAGGATATTTATTGTTTCTGTGATTAAATATCTTAGATATATGCAGTAAAAATAATAGGGTTACCTAAAGACCAAGGAAAAGACTCTTTTATTCCCAGAATCACAGAATATTCTGAGTTGGAAGGGCCCAGTAAGAATCAAATCCAGCTCTGCAGTGAATGGCCCATATGTGGATCAAACTCCCAACCTGCCCTGATCCATGGTTATTGTTGCAGTAATTCTCAGATTCATCCAGAAGCTAAAATACACTTCCTGAATTGTGTTCCAGTCCTTGGCAGCCAGAAATAAAAGAGCACTAAATGCACCTTAGGCAGCACTGCAGTTTGCATAGGCAGATATTGGCATAGCTCCAGTCACTTGCTGCAGGTATTTGTAATAAAGATGGATTATCAGCTCCTCATATTCCTTCTGTCTTCCAGGGCACAGCTAATCCAAACAGATGCATCTGGACATTGCAATGAATTAAGCAGTAGTTTTTATTGCAATGCCCTTAAATTAGATCCTAAGAACAGGCCACTGAAAAAAACCAAAAACATAGTCAAAAAAGAGATTGAAACGATGTGATACAGACACTGGAGGCACTGGATTTAAGATGTTAATTTTACCCAAGACAATAATGAGATCTGATCTAGGCCCACTGTTGTTTGTGAGTCAGCTAGAATTTAATGTGTTTCTTACTTTAATTCACCTTTATTATAATACATCATATGTTTAAAACTGGTAGACAACTTTCCAACTCACTTTTCCTATTTTTTTTTTTTTTTTTAATTCTGGATGAAATCTTTGAATTAACAACAGTTTGACATGTTATTGGCTTTGAGCCCCCCAGGGAGCCCCTTAAAGCCTGACCACAATTTTGCCCTAGCTGGGAGTTTTATTCATATTCTTTCATCTTCAAGGGCCAAAGCCTTTGACTTCCACTTTTTAAGGTGAATATTTGCTCTGCTGTCATGCAACAGCTCATCTGCTTGGTTTCATGGCTGTTCTTGTTGCCTGTATTTTTTTTTTTAATTTTTTTGAGTATTTTGCAGCAGCTTTGTGGCTCTTATGCCATATTTCCTTTTCTGAAGGTGATGGTGAGTGTAGGGATGATATCTCCTGCCATCCAAATGGAATGTGATATGAAAAGATTCTACACTTTCCATATCCTAATAATTTTTTTTCCATATCTTAACAAGTTTTCTCTCCTAATAAATGACTAAAAGGCAAATTGACCCAAAGTCAATATGAAATCTAAAAAATAATATAGATTTCCCCAAATATATGTACCAGAGCCCTGCCTCCCACCTTGCTATAATAATATTGCACACACATGGTTGTGATCTATCAAAACCTTCCCTTTAAGTGGTGCTATGATTTCTTAAATAAATAGAACCTGGATAAATAAATAAAAACCCCATGGTTTGTATGCATTCCTTCAATGGCCTTCACCCATTTCATGGATATTTGCACTACAGAAAGAAAAAGCATCATATAAGCTCAATAATAGAGGCATAAAATTTAGAAATTACTAAATTCCTTTGTTTATATATATCTTAGATTATATCTTATATTTGAATACTTAGAGTATGATTCTATTTTAGCAAAAACAGTATCGAGCTGGATGAAATTAGAGAAACTGCTGCCTCTCAAAACAGTGGGTATTTCTGTGAAGTTTTTTTTGGTTGAGTTGGCAATTTCAGATAACAGTCTTGGTAATGAAAATGTTGAAATAACTTTAACAGCCCAAATGGCACCACTGCAATAAACTGCAGCATAAAATTTCAAACTCTGTTAGAGTATATAAGCTTGGCTTAAATAGAGCAAAGCCTTACTTAAGTATCATCTTTTTTAGTTGTTTGGATTCAGCATATTTTGCAAACAGAAATGTGAGCTAATATAAAAAGAAGTAATGATTGTTGGGAGCCGAGTCCTTCCCTTTCTTTACATTAAAAATAGACTGTGAAATGGAGCATTGCCTCAAAAACACCTCCAAGCAATAGAGGAATAATACAGCCACCCATAAAGCAACACATTATCAGAATCAGCTCCTTTAATGGCTTCATTTTCTTCTTCCCAAAGTCTCCCCCATAATGAGATCTAACGGAGTCAATTCATTCACCAAGAACCAAAATATTGGTTATCTGCTTTAACTCTTTTTAGGTACTTTTGCCTACTTTATTTTCTTAAAGTAAAATTGAAAAAAAACCCTCAAGCAAACGAACAAATGAAAAAAGCCACTCCAAAATCTAACAACTCCAAACAGACATAAAGAATTTCTTTTTCTCAAAGGCACAGCTCTGCTTTACATCCTGGCTGTGACCAGCAAAGCCATCAGCTCAGGAAAATGGTCTCATTCAGATGGCAAAGGGCACTTCAGGGACTTCTGCATCCAAGATGAGTCTGTAATAACAGAGTTCCTAAAAATTTCAGCTGGCAAATCCTTACTCTGAGCTATGATATTTCAGACTCATCTGCATCATAATTCAGCTTTCCTCCTGGTTTGTGTTGTGACACTTCATATTGTCAGAAGACCTTTTCGGTAACCGAAAAGGTTATTGATTATTATTGATTATTATGATTTAATAACCAAAAAGGTTATTGATTATTATGGTTCTTCAGTAAATCCCACACACTGTGACTTAGTGAGACAGAAATCAGTCATCATTAGCACTCACACTGGCTGTGCTGGAGTTCATACCAACCTCACATCCCAGCTTTAATATAATATCTGTTAATTACAAAGAGACAGAGACACAGAGAGAGAAGGATAAAGCAAGAGACAGGGAGAAAACGAGAGACGAAAAAGCTGCAACTGGATTTTCATGTCATGTGAGGAGCCATTTTTGTTGTAACATCAGAAAAATCTGGAACCACATGGGGCTTGTGAAACAGGAAAGGAAGGGAAGGTTGAAGGACCATTTTTAAGCTTTCTGCTTTTTTCCCTGATGTGACGAAATTGCTGGGGTGTGTGTGTGCACTATAATGTCCTGTTTGAGCTTAACCAATATTCCTGCACCTGAGTGGCAACATTTCCCTTTCCTTTTCAGTCCCTGAATGCAGCACAGGCTCTGTCCAACAGAGGAAATGCTGACCAAACATGCAGGAACATTGTACAGCCACACACTTCACCAGTGCAGCACTGAATGTTGGCCTTGATGGTCTTGGAGGTCTTTTCCAGCCTTAGTAATTCCACAGTTCTGTGTATTCAATTTCCGTGATTCTATGATTCTGTGTATTCAGGGATACATCTGTCACAGACACATTTTATGAAAAATCCTTTCCTTAGGATTTTTCCTCCTGAGAAGCTGAGAGGCCTCGGGAACAAAATGTAAACAGTGGTTATCTGCTGCTGTGGAATGCAACAGGGGGATCTCTGATTGGTCTCATGTGGTTGTTTCTAATTAATGGCCAATCACAGTCATCTGGCTCAGACTCTCTGTCCGAGACACAAGCCTTTTTTATCATTCTTTCTTTTTCAATTCTTAGCTAGCCTTCTGATGAAATCCTTTCTTCTATTCTTTTAGTGTAGTTTTAATATAATATATATCATAAAATAATAAATCAAGCCTTCTGAAACATGGAGTCAGATCCTCGTCACTTCCCTCATCCTGGGACCCCTGTGAACACCGTCACGTACATCCATCTTGTCAACCATTCCTGAGGGTTTACTGAAGAGGGGAAACAGCTCCAAATGTTGCTATTTAAGGATAAATTCATCCAGCAGCCAAATTATTCATGGAACTGAAAAAGTAACAGGTCTACTGACAGATTTTTAAGGATCTGTGCCCAGAGAAGCTGTGGCTGCCCCTGGATCCCTGGAAGTGTCCAAGGCCAGGTTGGATGGGGCTTGGAGCAACCTGGGATAGTGGAAGGTGTCCCTGCCTATGGTAGGAGGTGGAATGAGGATGATCCTTCAAATCCCTTCCAACCCAAACCATTCTGAGTTTTTGATTCCAGAAAGAGAAAGAAAAATCTAAAAGGAGATGAGAACAGCTCCCATGGTTGGATGGAGCCAAGAATAGCTGACATGTGCATGCAGATCCCTGTGTGTAGAATGCTCCTGCCTTTTCAAGGACTCTGCAGATAAAGCTGAGGCACAGGAAAACTGAGGGATGAGGAACTCACACAGAGGATAAAGGAACAGTGAATAAAAGCAACACAGAAAAAAAAAACCTTTTAATGGAAAAAGCAGGAAACTTAAAGTTTCTGAGTAGTTTTAAGGGTACTTAAGGCTGTGAGAAAATGTATTCTGTCCTGCTTTTTAATCTATCTTTGATAAAACAATAGATTACTCCCCTCAGGCATATACTTCACCCCAGTATATCCTGATAGCCATTAGCAGGTCATGTATCTTGTTTGACTGTCAGCATTCTGGAAGAAACATTTGTGCAGGCTTTGCAGGCATTAATGTAATAGCAGAATACATCTGCACAGAGCCTGGTAAACAGACACAAGAAGTTTCTTTCCAATGCAAACCAAGAAGACAAATTTAAAGCATAATATCTAGTATTTCCAATCTCTTTACATCTACAGTCTGATGCTGTAGATATAAAGGGTAACATCAGGCTGAGAAAATGCAGTACAGACTCTCAAATGGTTTGGGTTGTGAGGGACCTTAAAGCCCACAGAGTGCCACCCAGAGTGACACCTTCCACCAGCCCAGGTTGCTCCAAGTACCTCCAAAGCAAGGGCTGAACTGCCAGAATAGCTCCTTCAACCACTGTGTGAAAGGCAGGAAATGGCAGGTTATTTATTTGCTTCCATTCCCATCATTAACAGTAAGCTGGGAATTCCTGTGTTTGACTTTACGATCACATTTAGTTGGAATTTTTGGGCTAAGATATAGAATTGAATGTCTGCTCATAGTTCTGTCAAGCTTTGCTTTTAGCACCTCATTTTTTTTTTTTTACTCTTCCAGAATCATAATGAAAAAATCAGAACATTGTGAACTATGTTATGTGCAGGGGAAAAAGGAATAATGGGATTAACTCAATCAAAACATTAGATTCATGCAAGTACAGAGACTTCTAACTTTTCATTGTTTACTCATTGTAAGAAACAGTGAATTTCATGGAATAACAAACTGATTTGAATTGGAAGGGATCATAAAGATATCTATTTCCCATGGGCAAGGAAAATATCTGCTCCTATGAATTAAACATTTCTCCAAATCCAACAAATTATCTCAGCTCAGTGATACTTGGACATTTTTACCTACAGCTTTGCATATTCCAAGGGCTGAAAGAGCATTAACCACACCCTGTTAGCACAGCCAGGCTGGGAAAGCTGTCCTGAGCCGTTTATCTGGATTGTAGCTCTGACTCCAGTTTTTACCAGTTTCTTAACTGATGCTATTTTGCCAAATTGCTCCCTAAAAGATAAGAAAGCATGAATGTACAAAGTGCTACAAAGGGGAATTCTGAAGCAAAACAGCCAAGGGAGCAGATAAACCTCAAGCTCATCTCTGCAAGGCCTGGGCAGCTCCAAATCTCTGCTCACTCTCGCCAGGTTTATGTTTATTGCTATTATTTTAAAGGTATTGAGGGAGTGCAGGAGCAAAGGAGAAATGTCATATTATACACATAGGCTGGGGGTAATTTTTTTTGCCAATGGCTCTTAAATAACACAGTATAAACCCATTAATCCCATTCTCATTTTATCTTAAGTGCTGACTGCTTAACTGAGATTGATCCCTCTCAGGTAAAGATAATGGCCAGGGGATTTCAAGTAGAAAAACCCCCTATTACAGTAAATTAAATTTGTATAGCTGGACATTAATGGGTTATTTTATTAGACTAAGCACAGCAGATATTTAGTCCACTTTCTGAAATATATGATTATGTAGTCAGTGGTTATATCCATGGCAGGAATATTCCCACAGGAGGTGCATTACCAGTGGAATTCAGACTAGGATCTCTCCTCCTTCTTGTGCAATGGCTGAAGGAAGCACCTGAACACTCCTTCCAATGAAGAGAGCTCTGAGTTATTACCCAAATTTCAGTTAATTATGTTGTTAATTAAGTACTGATCCTACATGCAGGCAAGCATAGCTCTTTTCTGGAAGCTTCACTTTGTTGTTTCATGAATAACAACTTTTCTTTTTCTTGTTTCACTGATTAATTCCAGTCCACCTCTTGTCTCCTGTCAAGGGACAACAAAAATTGTGTGTCTGGCTGTGTTGTCCCTTTGTCTGTCCCTTTTCCCCTATCTGTGGTCAGGGTGTAAGGACAATGTGTGTGATTACAAATAACATTACAATAAAATTACATTAATAACATTAATTAACATTATTAAAATTACAAATGGACAAGCAGCACTTTTGTCAGGCTGCCAGCTTTGGCAGCTCCAGCATTTCCTCATTCACCTTCCAGACATTCTGGAGAGGAAGAAAAGGTAAAGGATGCAACAGCATCATTGGTTTCCTTCAGCAGGTGGCATCCCCTTAATTTCCTAACTTATATTCTGTGTTTTAAACTATGCAGGTGATTTTAAACTGAAATAAAAAACAAATGTGTACCATGCCTAGAAATTCACCTCTCTGTGCTCTGAGATGTGTATTTATCTTGAGAGCATGGCTTATATTTGTATCTGGTTTTGCAAACTATCACCAAAAAATCCTGTAAAATGTTGACTTACTATAATCTGTTTTCATGCTTACCCACCTCCCTGTTTTTCATACAGGCTGACCAGCCTTAGAGCAAGGATTTAAGGATTTGAGGTTATTTTACATAAAACTGTAATTATAAATCTGGATTTTCACACAAAGGAAATAGAGAAGCTGGGATGCAATGCAGGCAAAACCAGAGATAAATCTGTGCAGAGCTGGCAAAAGGCAGGCAAGGATGGAGCTTGTTGCAGTTCCTTCTGTCAGGGAAAGTGTGACCCTAATAAACACCAGGAGTGCAATTCCTGACAGAAACAGAAACAATCTGACCTTCTGCACAAGGCAGAAATAGTAATCTATAGCATGAATCCTAATCTGGTTACTGATTTTCAGGGTGAAAATTACTGAATATTTTTATTCTATTTTTATTCTATTTTTGTCTTAATTATTTAATTATTATTTAATGAATATTTTTATTTTAAAAATTATTATTTATTTATTAATACTTTTGTTGTTATCATTATTATTATTTAATTTTTAAAAATTATTATTTAAATTACAAATTACTGATGTAGATGGCTTAATCTGTAGGTTTTTCCAAGTAGAAACGTGTGATTGGAAGCAATGATTACCGTATAAACCCCTCTAAGGAGAAATATCATAGATGAAGAATACTTATATGCAAAATGCTGCCACAATTGATCAGGTACATTAATAAGTTTTAAATATATTTAGACTGGAGCTTAATAAAGAGTTTTTACCACCTTGAGAAGGCTTTTAAAGAAGCTTTCAGCATTTTGGAAGTATATCCAGTGTTCTGTTCATTTGGGGGAGGTCTGCAGGATCTGATGTGGTAACCCAGCCAGTTACTGAGAAGGAATCTTCTTTTCCTATTCTTTTAAAAAATGAGAAAAAAGCTTGATTGTGTTCAATGCTCTATTTGGTTTTAGCAGCTTTTTTTTTGTGCAAAAGGCATTAACTAGATGCAGCAAAGTCCTAAGATTATTTTTCAATACCATTTTTTTCAAGTTCTATACAGTATATGTTGAATTATTTCTGACTTGTTTTTCTAATCTTTAGTTTCACTTAGGCCATGCCTTCAAGACTTCTTGTTCATTGATTTTTCTCACATCTCAGAGGACTGAAAATCCTGTGGTGAGCGTTACTTACATGAAGAACAAAAAGAGGCTTTCACAAAATCTTGTGATAAGTCACATTGACAAGACCATGCAACTCCAGGGATGATTTTCATCATAAGCAATGATATTTTGTAAATGTGTGAGCAGGATTACTATTGGTGGTATTAAAAACAGTATAAGCAACTCAGTGGTCCTTCACATTATTTCTTGGTGACAGTCTTTGAAATATTTATTTTTAATATCAGTACACAGAAGCTTCTAAAAAATTTTCATTATTAAAAGTTTCATTTCCTTAAGCTAATTTTTCCTCACTTCCTCAAGCATCCCTATGTTAGTCATTCATTACATGTACGAGTTTTCTGTTGTGTGAGTTCATTAAAAATACAAAGAAAAACGAATGGCCATATTCCTCTATAATTACATTTCTCTAGAAGTGCAAAATAATAGTAACTGCTTCCTGACCAGCAGCCTTTTCTCATTCTGCTGATCCTTTTTATCCTCCCTCCTTTCTAGCTTCTCTTCTGCACCACACCACGTTTGATCCCTTCTTTCACTGCCTTTTGCTGTTCCACTAAATACCTCATGTTTTCTGCATTCCCACCATCTCTTAATGCATCCCATATTTTTTTTTCATCCAATCCCATCCAAAATCCCATGGCATTTCCATGATAATTTTGGTTTATTTCCTTCTTAGCAGCCACAGAGGTCTGTCTGACCCCCTTCAAGATGAGCTTTGGAGGAACAACCTGGTCTGGTGGAAGGTGTCCCTGCCCATGGCAGGGGTGGCACTGGATGGGCTTTAAGGTCCTTCCAGCCCACTTAATTCTGGGATTCTGGGATTTTACAAAGATACTGAGAGGTCCTTTCCACTACCCATTCCACAGGGATCTGAGGGAGGGCTCAGGTATCCAATATTTTCTCCATCATTCTCCTGTTAAGAGTTTGTCCATGTAAATGTAATTTATTCCATGTTTTGTCTCTGGTCTCTGTTTTTACACTGGAAAGCTGCTCATAAGCCAGAGATCTTTGCATTCCAAATATCTACATGTAATTTTCCTTCCACATCTCTTTTACGTTCCTCATGTCTCAGACAGCCTTAAAAAGATAGATTAGAAAATGGGAAATGTTGTGGACTCCTTGTGAGGCTGGGCAGGCCCTGGCACAGGGTGCCCAGAGAAGCTGTGGCTGCCCCTGGATCCCTGGCAGTGTCCAAGGCCAGCTTGGATGGGGCTTGGAGCACCCTGGGATAGTGGAAGTTGTCCCTGCCCATGGCAGGGGTGGCACTGGATGGGCTTTAAGGTCCTTCCAGCCCACATTATTCTGGGATTCTGGGATTTTATGATGAAGCTGAGAGGTCCTTCCACATCTCTTTTACCTTCCTCATGTCTCATACAGACTTAAAAAGATTATAGATTTGAAAAATGGGAAATATTGTGGATTTTCCATCCCTGGAAGTGTCCAAGGCCAGGTTGGATGAGGTTTGGAGCACCCTGGGCTAGTGGAAGGTGTCCCTGCAGGGGTGGCACTGGATGGGCTGTAAGGTCCCTTCCAACACAAACCACTTTGAGACTCTATGAAAGAGAAGTTCTGGATACTTTCAGGGAATAGAAGTTTTTCAGCTAGGTTCTGCAAATCTGACCTGCTGAGGAACTCTGCATTTTGTCACCAGCCAAGCCTCCATCACCTCCTGCCACGAGGCTGCCCAGTGATGCTTTCAGAACGTACTTGTTTTCCTAAAGTGTCACTTCTCTGAGACAGGAAATGAATCCAGAATTAGGCTGGCCTAATTCCACAAATCTCTTTTTGCCAACAAACCACTCATTTAAGAAGAGTTGCAATTAGGAGCACTTAAGAGCTTTCATGATTAGGGATTCTGTTTGAAAATTCAGTGTAAGCTCATTATGCTGCTGCATATCATTACATTTCTAGGCAGAAGAGGGGACATTGTGTGTGAGTTGTTGTACAATTGGCTAATCCAGCCTCATTCACCACGAGAAGCATCATTTGCTCAAGAGAATAATCACTTTTACAGCTGGCATGTCCGTGAGTCAGAAGTACCCTTTGGTTCCATCCAGTGAATCTGTAGGAGCAGCAGAAGGCAATCTTTCTTCTGGAGAGGGCTGACTACAGAAGTGACCAGCCCTGCTGGTGAATCAATGGAGGAAAAAAATTAATAAAGTGGATAAAAGAGGTTAAAAAGTGGATAAAAGTAATGCATGGTGGACAGCTCATTTTAAAATGCAGCAGCACTGAAAAAATCATTGAAGTTCCCAATTTAAGAATGAGTCAAAGTGTTCTTAACATGCATTGTAAGGTCACCAAGTGACCAAGCCAACCCAGAAATGAGGTTAATAACAGTTACATGGCAGCACCAAGGCTGCTGACTGCAGATTTAGCTCTGAGGTAAAAGAATTATTACTCATATTTTTCAGAAGATAAAAGAATTATTACTCATGATATTCTTGGCATCTTCAGCTCTCTTTTCCCCATTTTCCATTCCACAGCTTCCATTTTCCATTTGCTCCTGAAGATTCTGCTTTTTTTTAAAAGCAAGATATTTTTCCTAAATGTGTTCCACTTCTTGTCTACACAAACAATTGCCTCCATGTGTTTGGAATCTTCTCTCCACACAGCTAAACATGATTCTCAGATATAAATGTAATTCTCAGATGAACTTGCACAAATAACAGCAGAAAACCTTTGAAAAGTATTAACTTGGTACCATCATTATTGACCAGTTTTGTGAGGTACTTTAAGGCTCTTCATTTATGTCAACAGCTCAATTTTTTATTATTTTTTTCTTCTTTTAAAGCAAGTGAAATGAAGTAGGACATGGGGAGGATTGTTTGATATTTGCCTTCCTACAAGCTGACACAAAAGTACAAAATATTGACAGATAATATCAGGAGAGTCTGGTGTTTGACTGAGCTGAGTCTCTGGGTACAGATTTTGCTAAGAGAAAAGCAGCTAATGGTTGAATACAGTGTTTCATCTATTTTAAGGCCACTGGGATGTCTACAGCTATTCTATAAAATGTTGAGTTTGCTCCCCAGCAGCAGCCCATGATTCCTGCAGTGGGGTAGTAGGAACATGTATGAAGCTGAATGTAAATTGTTCAGCAGCACTTGCAAATTATCTCTGCTTGTGATAGTTCATCTTTCTCATATTGAATATTTTCTCAGTAGGAAAATCAATTTTTCTTTCTCTTTTCTGGTCTCTATTGATAAACAAATGGTTAATGTTTGGAGTTGATGATCTTAAAGGTCGTTTCCAACATAAAAATTTCTGTGAGCCTTTCAGAAAGTGCAGCAGAATTTTGCAATACGTTAAAAGAGCTATATTCTACTCAGTACTACTCTCTCGTCCTTTCTATGTATTTTTCTCTTTTCAAACCATCATAAATTTGAGCATCTACCTTGAAGAATCCTATCTGAAGGCATCATCAACCTTTGGGACACATTCTTTGGTACCTAGCTTGCAGCTAAAAGAGCAAAATGCCAAAGTACATTAAGCAGATTATTTCCAGTGAACACCCTTGTGAAAACTTTTTTTTTTTCTCTTTTTTCCCCTAAAAAGGGTGAAGCATTTAATTTCAACATAAAAGATCTTTTTTCTTATAGATAATAATCATGATTGAGGAGATGAAGGAGGAGTACAGGTTAGGTATTATACATGCAAAATGCCATCAGTGCTTGTTGTTCTGCTGGGTGAATACTTTGTTCAGGATTTCTGAGAGCTGAGTCCTTCAAAATGAAATGAAAAAACCAAAAATGGCTTCAAGTTCAAGGCTCTTTATCACCAATTCAAAAACCTGGGGTTATTGTTCTCTCTCAATTTTATAATTATGCATTGAAACAGAAATATTCTTTCTATTTGAAAATCCAGCCCAGAAGAATAAAACTGATGACAAGAGATAATTAATTCAGGGGAGCACAGCAAGAAACTCATTAAAAGGCAACAGATTGATGGCATCTGTTAAAGCATTAAATATATATCTCCAAAGCAATCATGTTGGTCTTTGATCCTTTTCTTTCCAGCCAAATGCAACAGATTTTTCTGGATCCTTAAACCCACTTTTTTTCCATTCAGATTGGTAGGAAGTAGGCTCAAATGTCTTGGTATTTGTTCCTACAAAGGAGATACTAGTCTTCCTCATCAACATGAGGAAGATAAAGTGAGAAAATAACAAACTGAGGTTTAAAACAGCTGTTTAGTATCACAAATTAGGCTGCATGGAAAGCAGACCCTCAAATGACCTAGGCTGAAATTAATAAGTTAATATTAATTATGGTGTTTTCTCATAGACATTTAAGGATGACCTGTAAGTACAAGCCCTACCAATATCTCTCTGAATCATTAAATCTCAGTATTTCCCCACTCAAATCCTTGAAGAATTTATTACTTTTAACTAATTTTGCTCCCTTTACATATTGTCATTCAATGCAATATAGTATATTAGAGTTATTTTAAGAATAAAATACTAAGGAAACTCAATATTTTGGGGACTTACATTCACTAAGATTTAGGAGACTGCAAGAGAGAAATTTTGTTGGAGAGTAAAGAAGTGGGTTATGGGAATGGCCATAAAAGCCTATGGAAAATGGCAGGGAACAATGGGAACAGCCCATTTCCCATGGTCAGAGTGTGATGTGTTCAAAGCAGAAAAAACAGATATTCCAGTCCCAGGGAACACTTTGAATCAGGATGGATTTGAAAAACCAGAACAGATTTAAATTGAGTAAAATCCATTGAGTAAATTCCCAGAACATTGTAGCAAAACCATAGAAATCTTATAGTAGACTGTCCCTGGGTTATTTTTTAATGGATGGGAAAAATTAGAATCCTAGAAAATTTTTGGTGGAAGTTGGAAATATAGAGAATTTTTAAAGATCTCTCTATTTAAAGATTTCTCTCTATTTGTATTATGAAAACCTAGACTGAGAAATTTCCATGTTGAAAACAAATAAAAGCTGGTAGTTAAAGCCAAAAAATATAGTTACAAATTAAATATTTATAAAATTGAGCAACATTTCAACCCATTTCAGTGCAGACACTTCAAAAGCTGGTGGAATATGTGTATGCATAGCTATATAAAAAGAAATCTGTAATGACAGCAGATATATGGTCCTTTCTGCTACATCCAGACAGAATTAAAATTAGGGTTTTTTTCCCAGTGGAAAAGCTGTCCCACTCTTAATCTTCATAAGCATTATTTGTGTTTTTATCTTCCACAAACATACAGATTTCTTGGAGAGAGAGTGGAAATACATTAGGGGATATTCCTAAAGAGAGAGAAAGAAAAGGCAATAAGAAAAAAAAGGAAGATATTAAGACATTGTCTGGTACAGGGAGACCAGAAGGCAGCATTGAATCCTGACTCATGGGGTTGCAGAAACCTCAATGTGTTTAACAGCCAGCAACAAGGGAAAGTGAGATAGCAAATGTCTGCAGTCACAGATTGGCATTAGTTTGAAGTTTATAAATGTTAACTGACACCCAAGTCCTTAGTTTGAAGTTTATAAATGTTAATTGACACCCAAATCCTTGATTTCAAATTATGCTGAACCACACTTGGCACCCACACAGCTCCACTGCCAGAAAGAGGGAAATGAAACCACCACCATGTGTGCATAAAAGACATGATTTAACTCAACAGTGGCCAGATTATGCTTTAAATAATTCCAATAAAAATACTTTCTACTGACACTTAGGAAGGAATTAAATTTATCTGGTTTTAATCATGCAAATATTCAATGTTAATTTTTTTTTGGACAGAACCCTGCCTAACAGTTAAATTGGGGCGGTCTGGATTCTATCCAGCCCTGTAGCTCAGTAAATTCAGCATGGCCATTCTTATAATAAGCCTGTGCACTGACTTTGCAAGGACTAAAGACCCTTGTTGGTCATGTTTGATCTCAGTTTATTCACTGCCTTAGGTTTATGCAGTTGTACCAACAGCATTTCCAAAGACCAGGTGATGATGCCAACTTTGGGGGCATTTTGAATGTCACAACCCCAATTCCTAACCAGACAGGAGTGACCAGGAGTCACTGGATGCTGAACATCCTGTTTGTTGTCTCAGCCAACACATGAGATTTGGAAAGAGAATGAAGATGAGTCAGACCAGGATGGAGGAATTTTGATTGTCAGGGATAAGAAGTATTGTATTTGCTGGAAATGTCCTGACAAAGGCAGGAAATGATGAATCTGACTCCATGTTCTCAGAAGGCTCATTTATTACTTTATAATACTATATTATATTAAAGAACACTTTACTAAAGAATAAAGAAAGGATACTTACTCAATGCTAAAAAGATAATAATAAATAATAATAAATAAATAAAGAGTCACTTCCTCATGACTCTTCCCAGAGTCCTTACACAGCTTGGCCCTGACTGGCCAAAGAGTCAAAACAACTCACAGCAGAAATCCAATGAAAAAATCCCCTGTGGGTAAACAATCTCCAAACACATTCCAAAGGAGCAAAACACAGGAGAAGCAAATGGATCAGATTTGTTTTCCTTTTCTCTGAGGCTTCTCAGCTTCCCAGGACAAAAACCTGGGCAAAGGGATTTTTTCAGAGAATGTGAATACCACAAAGAAGATAAATGCAAATTGTGATAAACACAAATTGTAGCAGTTTTATAATCACTTTTAACATGCATCTCTGATAAAGAACATCCTCAAATACAAATGGAAGATAAAGAACATCCTCAAATACAAATATTAATGGGAAGTACAAAATATTATGGAAAATTAGGAATGGAAGTTGGGTTTGTATTTATTTGATTTCTACACCAGCCTGACTTCTATCTCAGTGTGAGGGTTTAGTCACCCTGTAAGGATATCAACTCTACTGAATTTGGAGAAAACCTCCTCACTCACAGCAGCACTAAAGCACTTCTCTGTTTGCTGTTGCCTTTACCCATCATTCAATGTTATCCCATTTTTTAAATTTTAAGATACAGTAAAAGACTGGGGTTTCCTTAGAACTTGATATTTAAAATTTCTGATCAAAATTTCTTTCTTTCTTAACCTCTCTTAAAACTAAACAAGCTCATTGTTTTTTCCTGCCCTAAATGCAAAGTTTTCCATGCTTTTCAGGATAACTTTTCACTTCCTTAAAATCATAAACCCCAGGGTGATGTGATTCTCTTTGTTTTCTACACTAACTACAGCATTGCTGAATAAATGGAGTTTGTAAAAAATCCACTGGTTTTATTTTTCTGCATTTTAAATCTAAGGAACATTCCCATTGAAGACTTATATTCAGGCTCTGACCTATGGGCATTTTATGTGTAAAATTACATTTATTAAGACAGTCAGGGGTTGGTTTAAACCAGATATCCAGGAATATTGCAGCAGCATAGCCTATTGTGGGATAGCTATACATTTGCCATATTGCTCTGTAAATAATTTCATGCTAAACTGGTAGCTTGGGTGACAGAACGAAGTAGAATGGTTTCAAATTGACAAAGAGTGGGTTTAGATGGGATTTTGGGATGAAATCCTTCCCTGGGAGGGTGGGCAGGCCCTGGCACAGGGTGCCCAGAGAAGCTGTGGCTGCCCCAGGATCCCTGGCAGTGCCCAAGGCCAGGCTGGATGGGGCTTGAAGCACCCTGGGACAGTGGAAGGTGTCCCTGCTCATGGCAGGGGTGGCACTGGATGAGCATTGAGGTCTCTCCCAGATCAAACCAGTCTGTGATTTAATCTTAAATAAACTAAGGAGGGTTTCTACCCCATATTATACAACTTCAGTCTAAACCTTGACACGGATTTTAATGTAACTTGAAAAAATTCACACAGCAAAAAAGGAAAATCTCAGTAGACATTGCATCATCTGGTGTCAAAATTGGTAATATTTGAGGAGGAACAGGAGAAATAATCCATAAATTTCCATCCTTGTTGGTTCTCATGCACTGTCAGCCACTGTCAGGTTGTGATTTACACAGTGTTAAGGTAATGCCATCATTGATACCAAAGGATCCAACAGCACTACAGCACTGGGCTATGAGGAAATTGCAAAATCTTGCCATTAAACCTCAAAGTGACATTTTTAATAGTAACATCAGAATTTTAATGCCCCAAAATTAGTCTTCTTTCCAGGAGTTTTCAGCATGCTGTCTTATCACAGAAATCACACTGCAATTAGCTTTCCCTACGCCCTGCACAATGTCAGGGAACAAATATTATTTTCCCCTTGCAACGTGCAATGCATTGATACTTCCTTTGAGCCTTAATTCACTTTTTTTTTCTCTTCCCATCAATGAAGGCAGTGCTCCACTTACTGAGGAAGCAAATTACTTTTCCATTATAATGTAATGATGCAGGAAAGTGTTATTTTCTAACAATAGAAAATAAAATCTCCCTGTCTTTCTGAGCAAGAAGAACACTTCACAACTATTAAAAATGCTATAAAGCAAAATAAAATTAGCTTCCAGTGGATATTGTGATAAATACCAAATTAATGCCAGAAATAAATTTGTTGCTAAGGTTCCTGTTTCTGTTGCCTTTCTCGAATCAGGTTCATTGTTTGTAGTTATGCCCAGCTTTAGAAAGCAGCAGACTTTAGTTCAGGGTACAAATTCGGTGTCTATAATTCATCCCTGAAAGCCACCAAGTCAACTGTCCTTTCCCAACTTTTGATTAAATAGATGATCTCAGAACTCTTTGGACATATACCTTGAGCTAAAAACTGTTAAAAATCATGTTTAATGACAGACAGAATTGTAAGTGAAAGTGTCAGGAAATAAATTTTCCTCAAGCAAATCTACTTGTTATTGTCAAGATTATAAACATCACTTGTCCATAAATATGCACAGGAAATGCTTGTTTGTCCTTCTAAAAATGTACAAGTTGTCAGAAAGTTCTTTTTCATTAGATAAAAATCTTTGCCAAAAGAGATGAGAACCACTTTCTGTATTTCTAGGAGCCTGACACTTCCACCTTCACACTAAAATCCAAGTCTGTGTGATTTCTTCTGTCTGTAATTAATTATTTACACAGTTTGGAACAAAGACTGAAGGCAGCTCAGCTGAGAACACTAATGTGGCACTAGGGCAAAATCAGCGTTCAAAACTGGATGTCCCACAACACAGCTAAATGTTCTTTATTGCCACTGACTGGGTTCTGTCCTGAAACTGAACCTAGAAATTTGAATGCCTAAATTTTGAAACCCTATTTCATTATGGGATACAATATAATTTCTGTTTCAAAAAAGAGAGATTTTCCATTTGAGACAAATGTCTTTATAATTTTCTTTCCTCCCCACACCTATTTATTATTTAGTCTAAATGTCATATAATTGACAGCTTCCCCCTTGGTGTGTTCTGCATGACTGAGAAGTAGGAAAAAATCTAATGATTAAAACTGATTTTAAAGATATGCTGGTTTTAACACCTTTTTGTCTTGTGGCATTGACCTTAAGCTGAAGGAATGTCAGTCACAGCCCATCATGCTGCAAGTGGCAAAGGCCTCTCTCCTTCTGAGAGTTTCTGATCAGCAAGATTCAGTTCAGAAATGCTGAGCTGGAATCTCTTACACTGGGCAGAACCTTTTCAGCCACAGCTGAAAACCCAACACGGGATCTTCTCTCCTGGCAAGGATTGGTTTTATCAGGTGGCACAGCAAATATTAATTGGGTTTAATCCCCCATTTTGGTAACTGATGAGAAAATTATATGGGAACTTGAGGAAAGAAAAAAATCCAAAACCCAAACAACACCCCTAAATCCAAAATGCATCTTTCCTCATGAATAGATTTTGTTCTACAATGAGATGACTTTCTGAGGTAAGCAAGAGCATCCCTGAGGAGGTTAATTTTAAAAGGGGTTCTCCCATCTGTATTGGATTAGTGGGCATTTTATGGAGTTCACCCAGGGATCATGGAGGTATTTCTACATCAGGAGTCAGAAAAATATCTACTTGTTCTCTGTCATCATCTGTTTACAGCTATCAAACCACTTTCCTTTTGCAGAGAATTATTAGTAGCAACACCAAACTCTTCATAACAGCAGGGACAGTAAAATGTACTCTTTTCTCCTTAGAAAAAGTGTGACTGTACCACTTTAGCATGATAAGCACAGGAAGCACATTTCATTGCCAAAGAAACTAAAATATTAATGGAATAATGGAACTGGAAATGGAATGCTAATGGAAAGCCATTGTTAGTGCTAGTTTGAGGTAATTTAACTCTGTTGTGGCACCATTTAACAACTTTGTGACTGATTAATGCAAAACAATGACATGGATCTAAACCTGGATTGACTGACAACACTCATTTCCACAGGAGAATGAAATAAAAACTATTACCTTGTGCATAATGCTGAACCTGCAATTTAGAAACACACACATGCTTGGAAAATTACAACACATTTATATATAAAAGCCTGATTTAGTGAATCTATAGCATTGAGTTTAGCTGCAATAAACTCACTATTACACAACAATTTATGACATTTATTTAAGTACAGTCAAGGGCATAAATATAAAATTGAAAGTACTAGGATAGGATGAAGTTTTACAGAAAAATAAGGACACAAGGAATCCCAAAAGATCATAAAAGACATAAGATGTATTGGTTTGCCATCTACTTCTAATAGGTTTTTGACAGGAAAAATAAATTTACTGAAGTCAAAATAGTTCTCATCTACCTGTTCTTCCTCTCCTTACTGAATACTACTGAATGCTTGAGATTACACACAAAAAAAGAACACAGTTTTTTTTTCTGGGGGAAAAGATTAAAAAAAGCATTCAAACTCCATATTTGCTGGCTAAGGAAATAAAAATTGCTATTCCACCTGCTTGAACCCAGCCATGTGGTGTTTGGAGATCATGTATGGCATGTGTGATACTTTAACATCTTTTTCTGGTACCTTTCACCCACATGATCTGCAAAATAATGAAAATATTATAAATTAAAGAATTTCAAAATTTCATTAGGTTGTAACTTTTCATTAAATTTTCATTGCTTCTCCTCCTGAAAAAGACAGAATTAAGATAAATTGGTGGGAACGAATTCTCACCTTGTAAAAAATATTATTAGAGTTCAAGAAGAAACAATGTCTAACCCACATGAAATAATCTGAGGAATATACATTACACACTTGCTGTCACTTCTGGTCCATAAAATGGGAATCCTTTGTGCTCCTGAGCTAATGAAAGTGGGGAGGACTTTGGAGCCATTACATTTCTACCCTTATTACTTAATAGACCTCCCACATATCCACTGCAGGTAAGAACATTTCAGGCCTAATCTCCTCTCTGGGATTGTGGATTTCTTCATTACATCTCTAAAGCCCTTCTGTGCTATTATTCTGTTAATGTTAATGCACAATGAACATCCAACTCTGTGTCTTTTTGCCAAATGCCCTCTCCCTCCTCTTTCCAATAATTCATTAAACCCACCTCTTCCAGGAATCATTCCTTCCTTGTTTTTTTCTAGTCATTAATCTCTTCATGCTTTTCACTATTTAAATCTTGATCAAATCCCCATTCCCTTCTTATCATTAGGTGAAGCTGACTGTTTCTTGTAGCTTTGATTAAGGATAAAATGCCAATCTCTCACCACGTGGAACTCTTATTAAACAACCAAAAGAGAAAAGAAGAGATTTTTTTTCTCATAACTAGCAAAGTGAAAATATTTGGTTAGAGGAGTTCAGGTACCCAGAAGGACCCAAACATGGCTTCATGGTGAAATATTCCTGATATAAGATTTATTATCTATCAAACTATGAATGACTGGGCATTGCAAACTCTTCAAGAATCCCTTAGAAGAGCCTTGACTAGAACAATAAATTGGTTTATTTCCTTGTTACATGCCTAGTGTTTTCCATGTGTGTGCCTGTAATTGCAATCAAAATCTCATTACAACTCAAAATTTAGGTACAAGCCAAATGGTACAATTTTAATGTATAGAACTTAAAACTTCATTTTAGTCCCATTAATATTTAGACTGCCTAAACAAAATTCATCACCTTTCATTTGTGGTTCAGCTGCAATCTTTTATATTAGCTTTTTGTGGAGTTAAATCAGACAGAATTCCATTGGAGACTGAAATTTGGAGTTATTTTTCACAAATAAGTGAACCTCTGGTATCTAGGACACATATTCCCAAGCATATATGAGAGCTACAGAAACCAGAGTGAATTGGAAGAAAAAGTATTTAAATTAAAGGTTGAATATTCTGGGCATTTATGGAGAAGAGGCAGGGAAAATGAGACAGATTACACTAATATACCTCAAATTCCATGACTGTAAAATGACAAATACTGCTGATTTTTAACCCAGACCAGGAATTCATGTCACCCCCTGTCACTAAAAACCAAACTTATTTCTTCCATAGTGTTGCTTCTTCCTTCCTGCTGCTTTCATTTGAATAATCTTGTTCACCTGCAGCCCTCTCCTCTTCCTGTTTTAATCTCCTCCAACCAGGGAATTATCCCTCTCTCCACCTCTGGTGATTTAATCACCCAGAAGTTCAACAACAAGATTAGTGTTTGCATGTTTGATGGGGTTTATGCTGCATTAGTGAGAAAATTTGGTCCAAATGCTGGGGTTTTTATCACACTTCAGTCTGTTACACAGGAAAATCTTCAGTTTTAATGACAATGCATTGGAAACTCTTGCCATACCTCAATATATCCAACATTAATTACTAAATTGCTGTCAGTGGTGAGTTAGGACAATAGCACATTGTTGCAAACAGCTTCATCATTTACAAGTTTCCATTTTAGAAACTCTTCAAGCTTCTCTTAACATTTTATACCATATAGAAAATATCTACCCTAATTAATTTCTTGGGTTTTTCCTTCTACAAGCCCCTACTTTATATTTTCCCACAGACAATCAGGAACCTGTGGATTTAGTGATGTCCCCAAGCTGTCAGAACCAAACTGAAATCACAGCTGTGCTTCTTACAGTGCTTTGGGTTCCCTTTTCTCCTTTGTCTGGTTTTGTACCACTTAAATTTTATGAAGTTCTTTTTACCAGCCTGTTAAGAAAGAGAAAACTGCCATGTTTATGACCCCAGAACCTGGACTGGTGAACCCCTCTTCAAAGGCTTGGTGATGCAAAGCTGAAGTATGAACAGGGTAAGTTTGGAAGCCTCTTTTGCCCTCTGGAGCACCTTTAGTGGCTCTGTAGAGGAATCATGGTGGGATTCCTTGGAGCACCAGCTCTGCCCTGACTGATCCCTCAGGCTGCTCCACAGCAGGGCTGGGAGCTGCTCCTGATCTCAATGGAGGAGCCCAGGAACCTCCCAGGTGTGGTTTGGTTTGTGTTAAACAGCTCCAAACAAAGAAAAATTTGGTGAGAAACAATAAAGCTCCACATGGGAAATTTTTAAAATGTTTAAACCTTCAGAGGGTGTTGGACTCTGATGTTCAGAGAGGTTGTGGCAGCCCCATCCCTGGAAGACTTCACAGACAGGCTGGATGAGGTTTGGAGCAAGCTGGAATAGTGGAAGGTGTCTTTGTCCATGGACGGGCATGGTGTGAGGTCTTTCAAGGTTTAGAGATGTGCTGGAGAGAAACATACAGAGTTATTAATAATTTTAAGTTCTTGTAACTTGTTTTGGGAAGGACACTGGACAATGCTAGTGATGCAGGTAGAAAACTGGTGAAATACTGCAAACAGCACTCCATTCCCATTCCATTGTCTTGGGGAATATCCATACAGGGTTTTCTGAGACCTTTTTAGTGTCTGGGTCTCATCAAATTCAGGGCCAGGACACCAGCAAGGGTTGGACAACAGAATCACAGAATCACTAGAAGTGGAAAAAACCTCTAAGATCACGAAGCCCAACCATCCACCCAGAACCAGCATCATGTTCACCACTAATCCATGTCCTCAATGCCATATCCACATCTTTTTGAACACCTCCAGGGATGGTGACTCCACTACTTCCCTAAACAGGCTGCTCTGGTGCATTACAACTCTTCCCATAAAGATATTTTTCCTGATATCCAACCCACAGTTCCTCTTGTGCACCTTGAGGCCATTTCTTCTTGTCCTGTTATTTAATACCAAGCAGCTGGATGTGAATGCCTTGGGTCCACAATGCTGGTCCTAACTGGGCTGGAGGAGCAGAGCCTGTACTGGTGCATGAGCTGTGTGAATATTTGTGAACAGAAACCCTTGAACAGAAATTGTTCTGTACCTGCAGTAACCCCACCCTGCCTCACAAACTTTACAAGGGCTGTTCTTGCAGCTATTAGCACCATGACAAAAATATGAGCCTTTGTTTGAACAGTGGTGAGCCTGATAGTTAAGGAGAAGGAGAATTAAAAGCATATGTGAAAGTTAAAAGAACTAAATAGGTGTGTACAGAAGCTAAAAGTTCTGATCAGTATGTAAATCTCTTCTAGCAGGCTCATGGAGGCACTGCTGGGAAGTAGAATCAGAGTCAATGTGTTTATGGTAAACTTTATCTTGACCATCTGCCACCACTAATCAGATGCAATTGGCACTTTTAGTTTGAAGGGAAACATACCCGGGACCTGCAATCCCTCCTGGATAGCAAGGATCTAAAAGTTTATCTGCACAAAACACTTCATTTGAATTTGTTTACCTTGAAGGAAAACAAGATTAAGGATGAAGCATATGCTCCAACAAACCCGTGAATTGGTTTGAGGTGATAACTGTGGAAACAAACTCCAGGGGTAAAAATAAACCAGTGAAATAAATTCAGTTTATGTTCAATAAGCAGGTTATTTCCTAACTGAAATATTGTGACAACTGCTGGAGCGAGTTCACAGGAGGTGCCAAGATGTTCAAAGGAATGGAGCAGCTCTGCTGGGAGGAAAGACTGATGGAACTGGGATTGTTCAGCCTGGAGAAGATTTGGGTTGAACTCACTGTGGCCTTCCAGTGCCTGAAGGAGACAACAGGAACCATGGAGAGAGACTGTTTATGAGGGATGGAATAACAGGATTAGTGGGAATAGTGGATTCCCACTGCCAGAGGGCAGGGTTAGATGGGATATTGGGAAGGAATTGTTCCCTGTGAGGGTGGGCAGGCCCTGGCACAGGGTGCCCAGAGAAGCTGTGGCTGCCCCTGGATCCCTGGAAGTGTCCAAGGCCAGGCTGGACAGAGCCTGGAGCAACCTGGGATAGTAGAAGATGTCTCTGTCCAAGACAGGAGGTGAAACAAGATGGGATTTAGGATTGTTGTTTTTAAAATTCAGATCTGCATATTGATGACCAAAAAATTATTTATGAAAGAAAATGATTAGGAGGCAGTAAACAACAAGGATTGACAGGTTTTGATTGTATTTAATTTTGTTTTGACATAGCTGGAATGCACAAAAAATTTTAAATGTCTAGAGTATGCAAGAACAAATGCCATTAATAGAATACCAAGAAGAGAGAAAAATAACAGATAAGACTTTAATCTAAATGAAGACATTTATTTTTTGTTATTTTATTTATATTGTTTTTAGCACAGTCTATGAAAGATTATATTCCAGCCTGCACCTACTTTACACATAAGAGAATTCCCTAGTCTGAACTCAATACTTTGCCAGACAAACATGAACAAACAGATCTTTTTGAATGTTATGGGAGTGTGGGCAAACAATTCCTAAAGAATTATTGCCAAGTCACTTTGCTGCCAAATGTTAATCTCAGCCAAAGATATGTGATTAAGAAAAGGCAATTAAAAAATCGACCAATGTGGGTTAATGTTAATAGGAAATATTAGGAATATAATAGGAAATATACAGCTGTGAAAAACTGGTGAAGCTTTTTATGTGTTATATTTTTGGAGGAAAATAAAAATTCCAGGAAAATGTGCCATCTTTTCCTTAACAACTGTGGGGAGTGGCAGGGCTTTCAAGATCAATAGTATAATTGTATATCCAGAGCAAGATTCTTGTGCAATGGCTGTTAAGGAGAGAGAGGTGAAACAACAGGTGTAATCCCACTCATCTATCAGGGGCAGTATTTCCTTAAAAAATACAGGGAGGGAGCCAAAACCATTAGGAACACCTGGTCATCCCCCAGCAGGATGAAGAAGCTGTCACCAAAGCCTGGACTCTAATCCCTGGAGCTTTGTGGTCCCTCCACTGGCAGCATCCTCTAGAGAACCTGGGCTAGGGAAGATTTACAGATGGTACCAAAAGTAGGGAATCTCCCACTGTGGCCAGAGCTCTCTGCACAGAGAGCAGCAGGCACAAGCTTCCCAAGGATTTCTCCTAGGGAAAGGCACTGAGAAGCTCAGAGAAAACAATTCTTATCTCTACTTGCTGCTCCTGTTGTTTGGCACGTGTGGAATGTGTTATGGAGATTGTTGAGGGTTGTTTGGATTGATTGGCCAGTTGGGTCCAAGCTGTGTCCTGACTGTCTGAAGACAGTCACAGGTGTTTCTTTAGTACTCTTCAGTATAGTATCTCTTTAGTATGTAATTTAGTATAGAATTAGTGCAATATAGTATAGCTTAATAAAGCATTTGTTCAGCCTCCTGAATTATGGAGTCAGAGCACGTTATTGCCTGGCTGGGGATCACCTGTTTCTACTATATCTCACACCTCAGGAGTTGGCATTTTTCCACTCTCCCCTTTCTTTGCTCCTCTGCAAAAACACTTCTTTAGGTTCTGCAAAGTCCCTGCTGATCAACCCCCCACAATCAGCATTTCCTACAAAATCCCTGTAAAAGAAGCCTGGAAACTCTGCACCAAACCCTTCAGCTCTATGTGCTGCTCCCAGACTTAATAATCAGACTTAATGATCTTGCTAAAATATTGCATGTGAGATGCCTGTGACATTAATCAATGTTTAACAAAGGCAGGAGTGCTGCTTGCTGAATATAAATACTTGCACAGAAAGATTTAGCATTTGTTTAGTGAGCTTAATTAAAAAGCTCTACTTGATGTGAGCAGTGCCCTTTGGAGGATCTAAACTCCTTGATGAAGAAATAAACTGTTTTCCCTCACTTAGAGCTTTCTTTTCTTCCTAAATGATGAGTGGTTTCGAAGATCAGAAGATAAATTCTCATCTGCTATCTTAATTTAAAAGCTATTTTAACATTCTGATAAGCCCAGGACTTTTGGAAGGCTTCATTTTGTTTGCCTCAGTTGTCGATGAACAAACCTAAGGTAATTAACTGAAGTTAGATATCTCAGAAACATCCATAGTCTTGGCATTTAGCACAGGAATGGGAAAATCTAGGTGGGAAACTCCACATCCACTAATGATTAATCTGATTTATCACCTGTTTAATGCAACTGCCTAATTCCAGTGAAGGTCAAGGCTGAGACATTGTGCTGCATTTATTCTCCTAGAAATATACAAATGGAAAGCATGATCAATAATCAAAAGATGTGAAATTAAACTCCTCA
>JANCRA010000433.1:10000-41166 GCA_024362935.1 Setophaga petechia
TTTATCGGTTTTTTTTCGGTTTTTCGCGGTTTTTGCGGGATTTTTGTGGGTTCGCCCTGGTCGGGGTGCTATTCCGGTTCGGCTCCGCCCGGCGCTGTTGCGCGGGGGGGGGTCTGTGGGCCGTGGGGGGGGTGCCGCGGTTTTGATCGGGCTCTG
This sequence comes from Setophaga petechia, assembly GCA_024362935.1. NCBI lineage: Eukaryota > Metazoa > Chordata > Aves > Passeriformes > Parulidae > Setophaga > Setophaga petechia. The sequence continues at coordinate 10,157 of JANCRA010000433.1, forward strand.
GCAAAATGGCGGCGATCGGGACCGCGGTTTTTTTCTCGGTTTTTTTGGGGTTTTTTACGGTTTTTGCGGGATTTCCGCGGGTACTTGGTTGTAGGGCTGGTATTCCGCTTTGGCTGTGCCCAGCGGTGTCGCGCGGGGGGGGGGGGGTCTGTGGGGCGCGGGGGGGGTGCCGCGGTTTCGATCCACCCCTGGGACCTTCCCGGGGGCGTGCCGCTTTGCTGACGTCACTCGGGGGTGCTGTGCTTGTAGTGTGCCGCTGTGGACGGCAGGGGGCGCTGTGCCTGGGCTGTTCAGGGGGGATGGCATGGGGGGCTTCTGCCTGTAGTGCATGGGGGCAGACAGCAGGGGTTGCTGTGGTATTACTGATCAGGGTGGATTGGTGGCACCTGGTGTAGGTGTACTGATTAGGGGGTGTGGTTCCTATATACTGTATATATAAAAAGAATAAAAACTATATGTCCGGTGCAGCAGTAGAAAATTTCAGGCTCCCGGGGAGTAAATGGATTTTTTTTATTTTTAATTTTTTTTTTTTCCTTTACTCCCAGGGAGCCTGAAAGTTGCTACCGCTGCTTTTTTAAACTAAAGATGGAAAAAAAGACAAAGTTAAAGAGAGAGGAGAAAGAAAAGGAGATGAAGAGAGAGAGAAAAGGAGAGAGAACAAGAGAAAGACAGAGAGAAAAGAGAGAAGAAGAGACAGAAGAGAGAGAAAAGGAGACAAAGAATAGGAGAGAACAAGAGAAAGAGAGAGAGAAAAGAGAGAAGAGACAGAAGAGAGAAAAGGAGAGAAGAAGAGAGGGAAAAGAAGAGACAGAGAAAGAGAGAGCAGAAAAGGAGAAAACAAGAAGGTGTGGGGGAGAGAAAGACAGAAGAAGGACAGACAGAGAAAGGAGGGAGAGGGAGAGAGAAAAACCAAGAAAGAGTCAGAGGAAAGAACAAGAGTGAGACAGAAAAGAAGGGAAGAGCAACAGAAAACAAGAACAGGGAGAGAAAATAAAAGGAGGGTGGTAAACTGAGAAAGTACAGGAGTTAGAAGAAAAAGAAATGGTTGGGGTGAAAGGAAAACTTAAGGTTAGAGTAAAAAAGACAAACTGAGGAAAAGGAGAACACAGGAAAAGAAGAAAGAAGAGTGAGGGTTTAAGTTATAGAGAAAAAGAAACAGGGTGCAAAGAATGAACAGAACAGAAAGAAATAAATACAGTCTGACAGAAATAGTGAAATGGACAGACAAAAAAAGCAAGTAAATGGAAACAGTTACAGAAGCAGAGACACAGTGTCAGAAAGAGTGAGAAACAGGAACAAGGGTTTACAGACAGATGAAAGTTAAGTTAGAAAGAGAAAAGTAAAGTGAGGAACTAAAGGAAGAAACACAGTGGAATGAAAGGACAAAACCACACTAAAAAAAGACAGGAGCCACGGTGGGGGTAGGGCAGGGGAAGGAGGATCTTCATTAGGGGTGATTCAACTTTATTAAATGAATGTTTTTATTTACACAGCAGCAAATTACATGGAAACAGTGTATACAAAAGCAAGTGCAGATACAATTCATGGATGCACCGGTAAAAACCTAATTTACACATAGAGCAGTACAAGGAAATGCAGCAATTAATGCAAATGCAATACAGAGCAATAAAACACAAAACACATATTAATACAAGATGATAAACTTTTTCTATTTTCATTAAATGTCAATCTATTATTACAGGAAACCCAATACAACAAAAGCACACAGAAACCAACACTCACCCACCATTAACATCCCCTTCACATTACACACAAACTCACCGTCGCTCTCAGCACAACTGCTAAATCACAGCCCAGCAATCATTGGTCCTCGGGAACGTGGTTCCCGGGACCCCCGAAAAATCCTCCTGCCTGACGAAAACCCCGGTCCCTGGACGGTCTGCACCCAAACTTTGGCGATGAACGTCGCCTCACAGACCGGCCGGGACCGAGGAAAAAAAAAACCCAGCCGGGGGGAAAAAAAAAAAAAACCCCCCGGCTGGGGATTTTTTATTCTAAATTTAAAAATGAGTTGCAAAACCTGAAAAGCAAAAGTCATACAAGGTTACAACCCTTCAGCACACACATACACACACACACACCCCCTCACTCACACCTCAACCGCTCTGCTAACCCCCAACACACATTCACACTGCTCCTCGGGAACGTGGTTCCCTGGAGCCCCTGAAAAATCCACCTGCCTGACGAAAACCCCGGTCCCTGGACGGTCTGCACCCAAACTTTGGTGATGAACGTCGCCTCACAGACCGGCCGGGACCGAGGAAAAAAAAAACCCAGCCGGGGGGGAAAAAAAAAAAAAACCCCCCGGCTGGGGATTTTTTATTCTAAATTTAAAAATGAGTTGAAAAACCTGAAAAGCAAAAGTCATAAAAGGTTACAACCCTTCAGCACACACCCCCACCATCGCTCACACCTCAACCACTCTGCTAACCCCCAACACACATTCACACTGCTCCTCGGGAACGTGGTTCCCGGGAGCCCCCAAAAAATCCACCTGCCTGACGAAAACCCCGGTCCCTGGACGGTCTGCACCCAAACTTTGGCGATGAACGTCGCCTCACAGACCGGCCGGGACCGAGGAAAAAAAAACCCAGCCGGGGGGAAAAAAAAAAAAAACCCCCCCGGCTGGGGATTTTTTATTCTAAATTTAAAAATGAGTTGCAAAACCTGAAAAGCAAAAGTCATACAAGGTTACAACCCTTCAGCACACACACATACACACACCCTCACTCACACCTCAACCGCTCTGCTAACCCCCAACACCCATTCGCGCTGCTCCTCGGGAATGTGGTTCCCGGGAGCCTCCAAGTAATCCGCCTGCCTGACGAAAACCCCGGTCCCTGGACGGTCTGCACCCAAACTTTGGCGATGAACGTCGCCTCACAGACCGGCCGGGACCGAGGAAAAAAAAACCCAGCCGGGGGGAAAAAAAAAAAAAACCCCCCGGCTGGGGATTTTTTATTCTAAATTTTAAAAAAAGTTGAAAAACCTGAAAAGCAAAAGTCACACACACAAAGTTAAATCCAGTCAGCATGCACTCACACAGGCAGAAACAGGCATACACAGACAGACACAGTCACGTGCTCACACGCTCTTCCCACTTACACGCTCGCTGCGGCCCTTACTCGAGACGCTGAAGAACGTGCTTCGACGCCTCTTCTGGCTGCCGCTCCTTGATGTCAAATGGCAGATTCTGGGGAAATCGGTAGCCTCGGAGACCTGTGAGATGACAGGAAGTGGTCAGTGAGTGGCTATCTGACAGCTAAGACTTGTCCCCGCTCTGGACCGATAAATTTTCCACCCAAAATCCCATAAAAGACAGATGAACAGTAAAATTTTCATAACTGTTCTACCTAACTGTGACTATGTGCCAGGGCAGGGCAGCTCCGATTGTAAATGTTACAACATAAATACACACAAAATAAACCGACAGATACAGTGCAAGTGTACATAGAGTGTAAATGCACACAATATAAGGCGACGCGCTTACATACAGTATAAGTACACACAGTATAAGCCAGCATAGGTACACACAATGTAAGTACATACAGTATAAGCCAGCATAGGTACACACAATATAGGTACACACAATATAAACCAGCATAGGTACACACAATATAGATACACACAATATAAACCAGCATAGGTACACACAATATAGATACATACAGTATAAACCAGCATAGGTACACACAATGTAAGTACACACAATATAAGCCAGCATAGGTACACACAATATAAACACGGTATAGGTACATACAGTATAAGCCAGCATAGGTACACACAATATAGGTACAAACAATATAAACCAGCATAGGTACACACAATATAGGTACATACAGTATAAGCCAGCATAGATACACACAATGTAAGTACATACAGTATAAGCCAGGACTTGAGATAACTCTCTGGAAGATGAATTCGTGAGCCCTATACCCTTTGAGAAGATGCTACAGAACTACTGCAGGCACATGAGAAGGGTGTAAGACACTCCCTCTAGAAGTCCAAGAGAATGGCATGGAAAAAAAGGCACTACCAAAGCTGGTAGTAAGAAGGAAGATGGATGAGAACCTCTTGTGTAATCCTTCCTGTCTCAAAGAGTAAACATGTAAAGATGCCAGGATAACGGATATCCTGAAAGGAACGTGAGCAGAACACTGGCTATATGGCACAGAATAGTGCCGATAAAGGATCGAGACGTAACAAAGGCCTATGACGTGGAAGACAATGGACACAGACTACATAACACAGACACAGACAACATAACAGACACAGATGACATAACACAGAGACAATTGGAACTCCTTGACACTTTCCCCTTAGGGAACCAAGATTCCTAGCACAAGATGAGCCAGAGGCTGATGATGCCAAAGAAAAGGAAGCCCTATGACGAGAGCTCATGATAATGTAATGTAAAAAGAAGTTAAAAGAAGTTTGTGCCAAAGCAGTCAGGAGGATGCTCCAGAGCCTCAGTAAGCCTAGAGAAGGAAGCGGACTGCCGGGTGACCGTGGCTGTAGCTCCGGACCTGAAGGCGAGCTCCTCGGGGAAAGATCCGTGACGACGTCGAGTCCGGGAAGGTAGACGACGCAAAGTACATGAGAATGACGCAAAGTACATGAGAATGTGGATATGGATCGGAACTGCCCTGCCCGGCAAAGGCTCTGGTGAGGCTGAGGGGAAACCCTCCCCCTTTACTTCCAGAGAGCCTGCCCCACTACAGACCTCTCTGCTAAGCTGACATCAGATTGCCTCCTGTAACAGTAAAGATTTTCCCCCTTCTCCCAACCACTGGCCCCAATACTTAGCTTTTGGAAGAGGAGCGGACAAAATCCATCCTCGGTCAGACGTGGACATTGAGATGTTCTCCCTGTGTGCTTCGGTGCTGCTGTTTCCAAACTTTGAGTACAAGTCTCCTCAGGGTACCTGAGACAAAACAGAAAATGTGACTATTGCCCTCAGAAACAGTAATCCCCAGGACTCCTCCTCACCACTGCCCCAGCTCACCTCAAATCTTGATTTGACTCCAGAGGCCACCCAGAAGATACCTGCAAAAAGAAAAGGTACACACTTAGCATGCTGCTGCATAATGCTCACCTATGAGTCAGCCTGCCTAAACGCCAACTCACCTGCCCTCCCCTGTTCCTGGGCACGCCTCAGGCAGCTACAGCACCTGCAAGGAAACAAAGCAGAAAAGCATGCTGAGATACTGTGAAAACACAACCTCCCAAATCTGACAAGTATGCCCCACCGACACCTTAAACTTACACCCACCTGGCATGGGGATGCTCAGCTAAGAAAGATGGCAAGGGATCACCTAAAATAAAAAAAAAAAAAGAGGAGATGCTTAGAGTTGCACCAGAAACTGAGACCTCAGCAATAACAACTGCTTCTGTATGCTACTCAATGCTCACCTTGGCCACTCGGCCATGACAGCTGCTCTCAGCCTTGATTTCCTAAAAAGAGACACAAAGAACAGCGCTGTAACAGTCATCATTAATGCTTCTACTACAGACAGAAACAGTGACTGACCTGATCAGGGGAATGCCCTCAGCCAGGATGGAAGGCTCTGCCAGGGATTTTATCCTTCTGCATCTGAAAGAAAGTTAGGACAAAAGTCAAATGGCTGCATAATAATTTAAGGAATCCAGATGCCTTGGGATCATGTACAAATCCTATCTAGAGACCAAGTACACCCCACATTACAAACTTCAGGCCCCTGGGACTTGTCCTACTGCACCAGTCTATGCGGCAGGGCAGAGCAGCTCCGGCACAAATGTGTGCTGACACCCGTGACACAGGACACACAGGACATGACAGACAACGGGGACACAACACAGACAGAAATCTCTTGACAAGGAAAATGGCTGCGAGGACTGAGAGAATGCAAAAGGACATGACCAAGGCAAAACTGCTGCTGGGCTGATGCCAGGATTCCTGACAGGCGCCTACAAACGCTAAGGTAAAAGACATGACATATCCAGACAACACATAATACACAAAAAACAAGGGACACGAGACAAACCAGGACTGCTCTGCCCTGCACACCTCAGCGCTGTGATCCAAAGTGAGACTTTCCTTTCATGGGGCCTAAGGGGCCACTTCTTGGCTACCTTCAACTCCAGAGCCAATTCAAACCCCCCCTCCCTGCCCCGGGAGTCCCAAGCCAGCACCCCGCTTTCATCCCCTCTGTGGGTCACAGCCCTCCACTTATCTCTGGGACATCCGGGGGTGCCGGTCCGCTTCAGGTGCCAAGGAAGACGGCCTCGCCAGCTGAGAAATTCCTGCTGTCACCAGGTTGTTGTCTCTAAGATAGCTAGATTAAAAGAGAACCCAATATCACTGCCTGATCTTGACACCACATCGGCCAAAACCAAACAAGTCTGCTACTCACCGTGCTCCTAAGAAGGCCCGGCACCTCCTTACCCTCTGCTACAGATGTAATGCACTTGCACCTGAAAGAAAGTTAGAACACATGTCAAACATCTGCAGCATAACTCAAAAGCTGCAAACACCTTCTATCAATCAAGGTATACCATCTAGAGCCCAAGCACACCCCACAGCAAAAACTGCAAGTCCCAGGGACTTCTACTGCACCAGGCTATGGAGCAGGGCAGAGCAGCCCCAGCACAAATGTGTGCTGACACCCGTGACACAGAACACACAGGACATGACAGACAACGAGAACACAACACAGAGAGAAATCTCTTGGCAAGGAAAATGGCTGCGAGGACTGAGAGAATCCAAAAGGGAGATGATTGAGGCGAAACGGCTGGGGGGCTCGTGCCAGGCTTTCTGGGAGGCCCCTCAAAAGGCTAAAGGAAAAGACATGACATATCCAGACAACACATAATAAACAAAAGACAAGAGACACACCAGGACTGCTCTGCCCTGCACACCTCAGCACTGTGAATAAAAGTGAGACTTTTCTTTCATGGGGCCTAAGGGGCCACTTCTTGGCTACCTTCAACTCCAGAGCCAATTCAAACCCCCTCTCCCCACCCTGGGAGTCCCAACCCAGCACCCCGCTTCCATCCCCTCTGTGGGTCATAGCCCTCAACTTATCTCTGGGACATCCGGGGGTGCCGCTCCACTTCAGGTGCCAAGGAAAGCGGCCTCACTGGCTGGGAAGCCCCTGCTGGCACCGGGCTGGTGTCTCTGGCACAGCTAGATAAAGAGAACCAAATATCACTGCCTGATCTTGACACCACATCGGCCAAAACCAAACAAGTCTGATACTCACCGTGCTCCTAAGAAGGCCTGGCACCTCCTGACCCTCTGCCACAGATGTAATGCACCTGCACCTGAAAGAAAGTTAGAACATATGTCAAACATCTGCAGGATAACTCAAAAGCTGCAAACACCTTCTATCAATCGAGGAATAGCATCTACAGTCCAAGTACACCCCACATCACAAACTTCAAGTCCCCAGGACTTCTCCTACTGCACCAGGCTATGGAGCAGGGCAGAGCAGCCCCGGCACAAATGTGTGCTGACACCCGTGACACAGGACACACAGGACATGACAGACAACGGGGACACAACACAGACAGAAATATCCAGGCAAGGAAAATGGCTTCGAGGACTGAGAGAATCCAAAAGGCGATGACCGAGGCGAAACTGCGGGTGGGCTCATGCCAGGCTTTCTGACAGGCCCCTCAAAGGGCTAAGGAAAAAGACCTGACATATCCAGACAACACATAATACACAAAAGACAAGGGACACGAGACACACCGGGACTGCTCTGCCCTGCACACCTCAGCGCTGTGATCCAAAGTGAGACTTAGCTTTCAGGGGGCCTAAGGGGCCACTTCTTGGCTACCTTCAACTCCAGAGCCAATTCAAACCCCCCTTCCCCGCCCCGGGAGTCTCAACCCAGCACCCCACTTTCATCCCCTCTGTGGGTCACAGCCCTCCACTTATCTCTGGGATATCCGAGGGGGCCGCTCCGCTTCAGGTGCCAAGGAAGGCTGCCACACCAGCTGGGAAGCTCCTGCTGTCACCGGGATGGTGTCTCTGGGAAAGCTAGATTAAAGAGAACCAAATATCACCGCCTGATCTTGGCACCACATCGGCCAAAACCAAACAAGTCTGCTACTCACCATGCTCCTAAGAATGCTCAGCTGCTCAGGCTGCAGGCTTCGGGCACGGTCATCACAGGGGATACCTGGTTAAGAAGAGAGGCAGTGATTTGTCATGGCTGAAACCTGAGTGGACCCTCGCTCCTCCTCCCTACTTCCCCGACTCATCGCAACTCCTTGGCAGTTGCCCAAGGCCACCTGGATGGCACCTTTAAATAGAAAAGTTCAGGGCTTCATCACCAGGTCCTGCAGTACATCCACAGGGCCCACATGTGCAGGAAACCTGGTCCATCAGCCCGGTGGTGACAGGGGCTTGGCATATTCCAACTGGATTGCCTAAGGCACAAAAACAAGAATGGAAGCTTAGAGCTGCAGCAGAAATTGAGAGCTGAGCAATAACAACTACTTCTCGCCATTGCTCACCTTGACTGCTGGTATCCAGATTTACTTCCTACAAAGAAAAGGAACAGTGCTGTAACAGAGTCACACTCTATACTCCCCCTGCAGAGACAAACGGTGACTGACCTGCTCGGGGGAAACCTCCTGACCCAGGATGGGTGGACGGATTTTGCCCTGGTTTTTATACTTCTGTGTCTGAAAGAAAGTGAGGACAAAAGTCAAAGGGCTGCAGGATAACTTAAAGGACCCAGATATCCTGTGTCCATCTACAAATCCCATCTAGAGCCCAAGTACACCCCACATCACAAACTTGGAGTCCCCTGGACTTCTCCTACTGCACCAGGCTATGCAGCAGGGCAGAGCAGCTCTGGCACAAATGTGTGCTGACACCCGTGACACAGGACACACAGGACATGACAGACAACGAGGACACAACACAGACAGAAATATCCTGGCAAGGAAAATGGCCGCGAGGACTGAGAGAATCCAAAAGGCGATGACCGAGGCGAAACTGCTGCTGGGCTGGTGCCAGGCTTTCTGACAGGCCCCTCAAAAGACTAAGGTAAAAGACATGAGATATCCAAACAACACATAATACACAAAAGACAAGTGACACGAGACACACCAGGACTGCTCTGCCCTGTACACCTCAGCGCTGAGATCCAAAGTGAGACTTTCCTTTCAAGGGGCCTAAGGGGCCACTTCTTGGCTACCTTCAACTCCAGAGCCAATTCAACCCCCCCTCTCTCCCCACCCTGGGAGTCCCGACCCAGCACCCCGCTTTCATCCCCTCTGTGGGTCACAGCCCTCCACTTATCTCTGGGACATCCGGGGCTGCCGGTCCGCTTCAGGTGCCAAGGTAGGCTGCCTCACTGGCTGGGAAGCTCCTGCTGTCACCGTGCTGTTGTCTCTTGCACAGCTAGATTAAAAGAGAACTAATTATCACTGCCTGATATTGGCAGCCCATCAGCCAAAACCAAACAAGTCTGATACTCACCGTGCTCCTAAGAAGGCCTGGCACCTCCTAACCCTCTGCCACAGATGTAACGCACCTGCACCTGAAAGAAAGTTAGAACATATGTCAAACATCTGCAGGATAACTCAAAAGCTGCAAACACCTTTATCAATCAAGGAATACCAACTAGAGTCCAAGCACACCCCACATCACAAACTGCAAGTCCCCAGGACTTCTCCTACTGTACCAGGCTATGTGGCAGGGCAGAACAGTTCCAGCACAAATGTGTGCAGACACCTGTGACACAGAACATGACAAACAGGGGGACATTCAACACAACACATTATGCTTGTGGTGAGGGCATTGAGGGGAAAAGGCAAAAGGGACCCCAAAGACACACTAGGTAACAGGGTACACTGGACAACATGACACAGACTGGAACTGTTCTGCACTGCCCGCCTGAAAGCTGCCATCAAAAGTAAAGCCTGTCCCTTTAGCTGTCCTAAGAGGCCCCTTAGAGAAAATTGCTTTTTCCTCTACTAGTTTTTAAATCTGTCCCAAAAACTCCCAACCCAATACTCTCCCATCATCCCATCTCCAGGCCGTGGCCCCCAACTTATCTTTTGGATGATCGGTGATGTGGATCCACGTTGCACCTGAAATGAGCCTGCCTCCGAGGGCCCCGTGATGGCCTGTTAGCCTCTCGGTCTGCTACAATAAAGAAAACCAAAACCAAAGTATGAGTACAGAGTTATGAGGGCCAAATCCCAGCTAATCAGCTACTTGCCCTCACCTGAGTGTGCCTGGCTCCCTCAGGCTCCAGCTTCTTCCTGATTGCAAGGGTGTGCCCCTCATTATTAGTGGCACCTGGGTTAGAGAAAGGCAAAGTTAAACGGCATTCCTGTGAGTGCAGTGGATGACCTTGTGTGCTGTAAGACATGGGAATGCCTCTGCTATGCTTCTGCAAAGCCTTGTGTGGGGAGAGGGGGCTCTCAAATAAACACTCTTTCTCACCCTGCTGCCTGCAAACCCCTCTGCTCCAACAACTCCTAACTGGATACCTGCTCTTCCTCCCTCTCCTAGACACAACCCTCAACTCACCTGAAGCCTCCATCTCAAACATCATCTTTGACACTGAGCAGATCCCTCTTGTAACACGATGAATCTGCTGAAGAAAGTGTTATAATTGACACAGCCTGGTGTCTCTGGAAGCTCTGTTCCTCCTAAAAAAATACACAAAACAAAATAAGAACAAAACCAGAAATTACAAATGCACTTTACCACCCCTAAACACAAAACCCAAAATTGTGAACTTAAATACTCCCTGTATTCCATGCTGCTTTCTTCACAGTATCTTCAAAGCCTCTGTTGCTTTAGATGCCCAGAAACACCTGCTGAAAACAAGCTGAGATAAGCTGAAAGAGCCTCTTCACTGAAATGAGAGGAGAGCACTTACCCCAGCACATCCCAGAGAGGGAATGAAGCCCCTCAGCAAAGGCTGGGGTTAATATACCCCTGATTGTGCCCGCCTCTCCTTCCCATGATGCCCGGGGAAAGGGAGGGGGCTGAGCCCACCGGGTTTAAAAGCCCCCAGAGTGGCTGCAGCTGTTTGGCTTCTCTGACTCCAATTTGAGGGAGTAAAGGGCTTGCTGTAGAAGAAAACTCTCCAGAAAAATAACAGGGCTTTGTTTTTTGCAACAACTACTTGGAGGAGAAGAACAGAAAACTGGTAAGATATAGAACTTGCTGTTTAGGCAGCATAGCTCAATAAATGGGGTGATTTGCTGTTAACTTACATAATTATTCGGTGGTGATTTTGTTCTGTATTTTTTTTAGGAGGAGTGCAGTTTCCAGAGACTCTAGGCTGTGTCAGTTCCAACGCTTTTTTCAGCAGATTCATCGTCTCACCAGAGGGATCTGCCCCGTGGCAAAGATGATGTTTGAGATTGAGGCTTCAGGTGAGTTGAGGGTTGTGTGTAGGAGAGGGAGGGTGAGCAGGTATCTGGTTAGGAGCTGTTTGGGGGGTGGGGGGTGTGCAGGCAGCAGGTGAGAAAGGGTGTTTATTTGAGGGCCCCCAACAAGGCTTTTCAGAAGCATAGCAGAGGCATTCCCATGTCTTACAGCACACAAGGTCATCCCCTGCACCCGCAGGGATGCCATTTAACATTACCGTTCTTTAAGCCAGCTGCTACTAATAATGAGGGCCACACCCTTGGAATCAGGATGAAGCTGGAGCCTGAGGGAGCCAGGCACACTCAGGAGAGGGCAAGGAGCTGATTAGCTGGGATTTGGCCCTCATAACTCTCTACTCATACTTTGGTTTTGGTTTTCTTTATTGTAGCTGAGCGAGAGGCTAACAGGCCATCACGGGGCCCTCCGAGGCAGGCTCATTTCAGGTGCAACGTGGATTCCCATCACCGATCATCCAAAAGATAAGTTGGGGGCCATGGCCTGGAGATGGGAGAGTATTGGGTTGGGAGTTTTTGGGACAGATTTAAAAACTAGTAGAGGAAAAAGCAATTTTCTCTAAGGGGCCTCTTAGGACAGCTAAAGGGACAGGCTCTACTTTTGATGGCAGCTTTCAGGCAGGCAGTGCAGAACAGTTCCGGTCTGTGTTGTTTTGTCCAGTGTACCGTGTTACCTAGTGTGTCTTTGGGGTCCCTTTTGCCTTTTCCCCTCAATGCCCTCACCACAAGCATAATGTGTTGTGTTGAATGTCCCCCTGTTTGCCATGTTCTGTGTCACAGGTGTCAGCACACATTTGTGCTGGAACTGTTCTGCCCTGCCACATAGCCTGGTGTAGTAGGAGAAGTCCTGCGGACTTGGGACTTGCAGTTTGTGGGGTGTTGCCAGACTCGAGATGATTTTCCTAGAGAGACACAAGATGTTTAGAGATGTGTAGTTAGCCTGCAGCCCTTTGACTTTTGTCTTCACTTGCTTTCAGACACAGAAGGATAAAATCCAGGGAAAAATCCATCCCGGGTGAGGGGTTTCCCCTGAGCAGGTGAGGCACCATTTGTCTCTGCAGCAGAAGCGTAAATGGTGACTGTGTTACAGCTCTGTTCTTTGTCTTTCTTTTTAGGAAGTAAATCTGGACACCAGCAGTCAAGGTGAGCAGTGGAGAGAAGTAGCTGTTATTGCTCAGCTCTCAATTTCTGCTGCAGCTCTATGTTTCCATTGTTGTTTTTGTGCCTTAGGCAATCCATTCGGAGCATGCCAAGCCCCCAAGTGGCCGATGCAGCGGGTTTCCTGCACATGTGAGCCCTGTGGATGCATTAGAGGACCTGGTGATGAAGCCCTGAACTTTTCTATGTAAAGGTACCATCCGGGTGGCCTTTGGCAACTGCCGAGGAGTTGCGATGAGTCGGGGAAGTAGGGAGGAGGAGCGAGGGTCCACTCAGCTTTCAGCCATGCCAAATCACCTCCTCTCCTCTTAACCCCATAACCCCCTGTGACGACGGCCTCGGTCTGCGAGCGTCCCCAAAGCCTGCGGCCCGAGCAGCTGGGCATTCTTAGGAACACGGTGAGTAGCAGACTTGTTTGGTTTTGGCCGCTGGGCTGCCAACATCAGGCAGTGATATTTGGTTCTCTTTAATCTAGCTGTGCAAGAGACAACAGCACGGTGACAGCAGGAGCTTGCCAGCCAGTGAGGCCACCTTCCTTGGCACCTGAAGCGGACCAGCAGCCCCGGATGTCCCAGAGATAAGTGGAGGGCTGTGACCCACAGAGGGGATGAAAGCGGGGTGCTGGGATGGGACTCCCGGGGCGGGGAGGGGGAGTTTGAATTGGCTGTGGAGTTGAAGGTAGCAAAGAAGTGGCCCCTTAGGCCCCATTAGAAGAAAGTTTAACTTTTATTCACAGCGCTGAGGTGTGCAGGGCAGAGCAGTCCTGGTGTGTCTCTTGTCACTTGTCTTTTGTGTATTATGTGTTACCTGGATATGTCAGGTCTTTTACCTTAGTCTTTTGAGGGGCCTTTCAGAAAGCCTGGCATCAGCCCAGCAGCAGTTTTGCCTAGGTCATCACCTCTTGGATTCTCTCAGTCCTAGCAGCCATTTTCCTTGCCAGGATATTTCTGTCCATGTTGTGTTCCCATTGTCTGTCATGTCCTGTGTGTCCTGTGTCACGGGTGTCAGCACACATTTGTGCTGGAGCTGCTCTGCCCTGCTGCATAGCCTGGTACAGTAGGAGAAGTCCCGGGGACTTGAAGTTTGTGATGTGGGGTGTGCTTGGACTGTAGATGCTATTCCTCGATTGATAGAAGGTGTTTGCAGCTTTTGAGTTATCCTGCAGATGTTTGACATATGTTCTAACTTTCTTTCAGGTGCAGGTGCATTCCATCTGTGGCAGAGGGTCAGGGTGAGGAGGTGCCAGGCCTTCTTAGGAGCACGGTGAGTAGCAGACTTGTTTGGTTTTGGCCGATGTGGTGTCAAGATCAGGCAGTGATATTTGGTTCTCTTTATCTAGCTGTCCATGAGACACCAGCCCGGTGACAGCAGGATCTTGCCAGCTGGCAAGGCCGCCTTCCTTGTCACCTGAAGCGGGGCGGCAGCCCCGGATGTCCCAGAGATAAGTGGAGGGCTGTGACCCACAGAGGGGATGAAAGTGGGGTGCTGGGTTGGGACTCCCGGGGTGGGGAGGGGGAGTTTGAATTGGCTGTGGAGTTGAAGGTAGCCAAGAAGTGGCCCCTTAGGCCCCATCACAGCAAAGTCTCACTTTGGATCTCAGCGCTGAGGTGTGCAGGGCAGAGCAGTCCTGGTGTGTCTTGTGTCCCTTGTCTTTTGTGTATTATGTGTTTTTTGGATATGTCATGTCTTTTTCCTTAGCCCTTTGAGGGGCCTGTCAGAAAGCCTGGCATGAGCCCAGCAGCAGTTTCGCCTCGGTCATCTCCTTTAGGATTCTCTCAGTCCTTGCAGCCATTTTCCTTGCCAGGATATTTCTGTCCATGTTGTGTCCCCGTTGTATGTCATGTCCTGTGTCACGGGTGTCAGCACACATTTGTGCCGGAGCTGTTCTGCCCTGCTGCATAGCCTGGTGCAGCAGGAGAAGTCCCGGGGACTTGAAGTTTGTGGGGTATCGCCGGACTCTAGATGATATTCCTAGATAGACACAAGATGTTTAGAGGTTTGTAGTTATCTTGCAGTCCTTTGACTTTTGTCCTCACTTTCTTTCAGACACAGAAGTATAAAAACCAGGGCATAACCCGTCCACCCATCCTGGGTCAGGAGGTTTCCCCCGAGCAGGTCAGTCACCGTTTGTCTCTGCAGGGGGAGTATAAAGTGTGACTCTGTTACAGCACTGTTCCTTTTCTTTGTAGGAAGTAAATCTGGATACCATCAGTCGAGGGGAGCAGTGGAGAGAAGTAGTTGTTATTGCTCAGCTCTCAATTTCTGCTGCAGCTCTAAGCTTCCATTCTTGTTTTTGTGCCTTAGGCAATCCAGTCGGAATATGCCAAGCCCCTGTCACCACCGGGCTGATGCACCAGGTTTCCTGCACATGTGAGCCCTGTGGATGTACTACAGGACCTGGTGATGAAGCCCTGAACTTTTCTATTTAAAGGTGCCATCCAGGTGGCCTTGGGCAACTGCCAAGGAGTTGCGGTGAGTCGGGGAAGTAGGGAGGAGGAGCGAGGGTCCACTCAGCTTTCAGCCATGACAAATCACCGCCTCTCCTCTTAACCCAGGCCCCCCCTGTGATGACCGTGCCCGAAGCCTGTAGCCTGAGCAGCTGGGCATTCTTAGGAGCACGGTGAGTAGCAGATTTGTTTGGTTTTGGCCGATGTGGTGCCAAGATCAGGCGGTGATATTTAGTTCTCTTTAATCTAGCTTTCCCAGAGACACCATCCCGGTGACAGCAGGAGCTTCCCAGCTGGTGAGGCAGCCTTCCTTGGCACCTGAAGCGGAGCGGCAGCCCCAGATGTCCCAGAGATAAGTGGAGGGCTGTGACCCACAGAGGGAATGAAAGCGGCGTGCTGGGTTGGGAATTACTGGGAGGGGTTTTTGAGTCTGCTTTGGAGGCGGGGGGTGTCCATGAAGTGGGCCCTTAGGCCCCCTGAAGGGAAAGTCTCACTTTGGATCACAGCGCTGAGGTGTGCAGGGCAGAGCAGTCCCGGTGTGTCTCGTGTGCCTTGTCTTTTGTGTATTATGTGTTGTCTGGATATGTCAGGTCTTTTTCCTTAGCCCTTTGAGGGGCCTGTCAGAAAGCCTGGCATGAGCCCACCCGCAGTTTCGCCTCAATCATCTATTTTTGGATTCTCTCAGTCCTCGCAGCCATTTTCCTTGCCAAGAGATTTCTGTCTGTGTTGTGTCCCCGTTGTCTGTCATGTCCTGTGTGTCCTGTGTCACGGGTGTCAGCACACATTTGTGCCGAGGCTGCTCTGCCCTGCTCCATAGCCTGGTGCAGCAGCTAAAGTCCCTGGGACTTGAAGTTTGTGATGTGGGGTGTACTTGTACTGTAGATGCTATTCCTCGATTGATAGAAGGTGTTTGCAGCTTTTGAGTTATCCTGCAGATGTTTGACATATGTTCTAACTTTGTTTCAGGTGCAGGTGCATTACATCTGTGGCAGAGGGTTGGGGTGAGGAGGTGCCAGGCCTTCTTAGGAGCACGGTGAGTAGCAGACTTGTTTGGTTTTGGCCGATGTGGTGCCAAGATCAGGCGGTGATATTTGGTTCTCTTTAATCTAGCTGTGCCAGAGACACCAGCCTGGTGACAGCAGGAGCTTGCCAGCCGGAGAGGCCGCCTACCTTGGCACCTGAAGCGTACCGGCAGCCCCGGATGTCCCAGAGATAAGTGGAGGGCTGTGACCCACAGAGGGGATGAAAGCGGGGTGCTGGGTTGGGAATTACTGGCAGGGGTTTTGAGTCTGCTTTGGAGGCAGGGGGTGTCCATGAAGGTTGCCCTTAGGCCTCATCAAAGCAAAGTCTCACTTTGGATCACAGCGCTGAGGTGTGCAGGGCAGAGCAGTCCTGGTGTGTCTCGTGTCACTTGTCTTTTGTGCATTATGCGTTGTCTGGATATGTCATGTCTTTTACCTTAGCGTTTCTAGGGGCCTGTCAGGAACCCTGGCATCAGCCCAGCAGCAGTTTTGCCTTGGTCATCTCCTTTAGGATTCTCTCAGTCCTCGCAGCCATTTTCCTTGCCAAGAGATTTCTGTCCGTGTTGTGTCCCCGTTGTCTGTCATGTCCTGTGTGTTCTCTGTCACGGGTGTCAGCACACATTTGTGCCAGAGCTGCTCTGCCCTGCCGCATAGCCTGGTGCAGTAGGAGAAGTCCCTGGGACCTGAAATTTGTGATGTGGGATGTACTTGGACTCTAGATGCTATTCCTCGATTGATAAAGGTGTTTGCAGCTTTTGAGTTATCTTGCAGATGTTTGACGTATGTTCTAACTTTCTTTCAGGTGCATTACATCTGTGGCAGAGGGTCAGGAGGTGAAGGGCCTTCTTAGGAGCACGGTGAGTAGCAGACTGGTTTGGTTTTGGTCGATGTGGTGTCAATATCAGGCAGTGATAATTAGTTCTCTTTTAATCTAGCTGTGCAAGAGACAACAGCACGGTGACAGCAGGAGGTTCCCAGCCGGTGAGGCAGCCTACCTTGGCACCTGAAGCGGACCGGCAGCCCCGGATGTCCCAGAGATAAGTGGAGGGCTGTGACCCACAGAGGGAATGAAAGCGGCGTGCTGGCTTGGGACTCCCGGGGCAGGGAGGGGGGGTTTGAATTGGCTCTGGAGTTGAAGGTAGCCAAGAAGTGGCCCCTTAGGCCCCATCACAGCAAAGTCTCACTTTGGATCACAGTGCTGAGGTGTGCAGGGCAGAGCAGGCCCGGTGTGTCTTGTGTCACTTGTCTTTTGTGCATTATGTGTTTTTTGGATATCCCATGTCTTTTACCTTAGCCTTTTGAGTGGCCTGTCAGGAACCCTTGAATCAGCCCAGCAGCAGTTTTGCCTTGGTCATCTCCTTTAGGATTCTCTCAGTCCTTGCAGCCATTTTCCTTGCCAGGATATTTTTTTCCGTGTTGTGTCCCCATTGTCTGTCATGTCCTGTGTGTCCTGTGTCACGGGTGTCAGCACACATTTGTGCCGGAGCTGCTCTGCCCTGCCACATAGCTGGTGCAGTAGGAAAAGTCCCGGGGACTTGAAGTTTGTGGGGTGTTGCTGGACTCTAGATGATCTTCCTTGATAGACACAAGGTGTTTGGAGATGTGTAGTTATCCTGGAGTCCTTTGACTTTTGTCCTCACTCTTTTTTCAGACACAGAAGAATAAAATCTAGGGCAAAATCCATCCACCCATCCCGGGAGAGGTTTCCCCCGAGCAGATGAGGCACCATTTGTCTCTGCAGCAGAAGCGTAAATGGTGACTGTGTTACAGCTCTGTTCTTTGTCTTTCTTTTTAGGAAGTAAATCTGGATACCAGCAGTCAAGGTGAGCAGTGGAGAGAAGTAGCTGTTATTGCTCAGCTCTCAATTTCTGCTGCAGCTCTATGTTTCCATTGTTGTTTTTCTGCTTCAGGCAATCCACTCGCAGCATGCCAAGCCCCCAAGTGGCCGATGCACTGGGTTTCCTGCACGTGTGAGCCCTGTGGATGCATTAGAGGACCTGGTGATGAAGCCCTTGAACTTTTCTATTTAAAGGTGCCATCCAGGTGGCCTTCTTTGGCAATGGCTGAGGAGTTGCAGTGAGTCGGGGAAGTAGGGAGGAGAGCGAGGGTGCACTCAGGTTTCAGCCATGCCAAATCACCTCCTCTCCTCTTAACCCAGGCACCCCCTGTGACAACGGCTTAGGTCTCAGAGTGTGCCCAACGCGTGTGGCCAAAGGAGCTGGGCCTTCTTAGGAGCACGGTGAGTAGCAGAGTTGTGGGGTTTTGGCTGCTGTGTTGCAAGAATCAGGCACTGATGTTTGGTTTTCTTTACTGTAGCTGTCTGAGAGACAACAGCCGGTGCCAGCAGGATCTTCCCAGGTGGCCTTTTCTTGCACCTGAGAGCAGCATCCCAAGAAGTCTGAGAGATAAGTGGAAGGCTGTGACCCACAGAGGGAATGAAAGCGGGGTGCTGGGTTGGGAATTACTGGGAGGGGTTTTTGAGTCTGCTTTGGAGGCAGGGGGTGTCCATGAAGGTTGCCCTTAGGCCCCATGAAAGGAAAGTCTCACTTTTGATCACAGTGCTGAGGTGTGCAGGGCAGAGCAGGTCCGGTGTGTCTCATGTCAGTTGTCTTTTGTGTATTATGTGTTGTCTGGATATCCCATGTCTTTTACCTTAGCCCTTTGTGGGGCCTGTCAGAAACCCTGGCATGAGCCCAGCAGCAGTTTTGCCTTGGGCATCTCCTTTTGGATTCTCTGAGTCCTTGGAGCCATTTTCCTTGCTAAGAGATTTCTGTCCGTGTTGTGTTCCCGTTGTCTGTCATGTCCTGTCTGTCATGTCCTGTGTGTTCTGTGTCACGGGTGTCAGCACACGTTTGTGTCGGAGCTGCTCTGCCCTGCCGCATAGCCTGGTGCAGTAGGAGAAGTCCCTGGGACCTGAAATTTGTGATGTGGGATGTACTTGGACTCTAGATGCTATTCCTCGATTGATAAAGGTGTTTGCAGCTTTTGAGTTATCTTGCAGATGTTTGACGTATGTTCTAACTTTCTTTCAGGTGCATTACATCTGTGGCAGAGGGTCAGGAGGTGAAGGGCCTTCTTAGGAGCACGGTGAGTATCAGACTTGTTTGGTTTTGGCCCATGTGGTGTCAAGATCAGGCAGTGATATTTGGTTCTCTTTATCTAGCTGTCTATGAGACACCAGCCCGGTGACAGCAGGAGCTTGCCAGCTGGTGAAGCAGCCCTCCTTGGCACCTGAAGTGGAGCAGCAGCCCCAGATGTCCCAGAGATAAGTGGAGGGCTGTGACCCACAGAGGGGATGAAAGTGGCGTGCTGGGTTGGGACTCCCAGGGTGGGGACGGGGGGTTTGAATTGGCTCTGGAGTTGAGGGTAGCCAAGAAGTGGCCCCTTAGGCCCCATCACAGCAAAGTCTCACTTTGGATCACAGCGCTGAGGTGTGCAGGGCAGAGCAGTCCCGGTGTGTCTCGTGTCCCTTGTCTTTTGTGTATTTTGTGTTGTCTGGATATGTCATGTCTTTTACTTTAGCCTTTTGAGGGGCCTGTCAGAAAGCCTGGCATGAGCCCAGCAGCAGTTTTGCCTTGGTCATCGCCTTTTGGATTCTCTCAGTCCTTGGACCCATTTTCCTTGCCTGGATATTTCTGTCCGTGTTGTGACCCTGTTGTCTGTCATGTCCTGTGTGTTCTGTGTCACGGGTGTCAGCACACATTTGTGCCGGAGCTGCTCTGCCCTGCTGCATAGCCTGGTGCAGTAGGAGAAGTCCCGGGGACTCAAAGTTTGGAATGTGGGGTGTACTTGGACTCTAGCTGGGATTTGTAGATGGACACAGGATATCTGCAGCTCTTAAGTGTTCCTGCAACTGTTTGACTCTTGTCCTAACGTGTTTTTCAGATTCAGATGGATTAAATCTGTGCCAGAGGGCCCCATCCCGGGAGAGGAGGTTTCCCCCAAGCAGGTGAGGCACCGTTTGTCTCTGCAGCAGAAGTGTAAATGGTGACTCTGTTACAGCTCTGTTCTTTGTCTTTCTTTTTAGGAAGTAAATCTGGACACCAGCAGTCAAGGTGAGCAGTGGAGAGAAGTAGCTGTTATTGCTCAGCTCTCAATTTCTGCTGCAGCTCTATGTTTCCATTGTTGTTTTTCTGCTTTAGGCAATCCATTCGGAGCATGCCAAGCCCCCAAGTGGCCGATGCACTGGGTTTCCTGCACGTGTGAGCCCTTTGGATGCATTAGAGGACCTGGTGATGAAGCCCTGAACTTTTCTGTTTGAAGGTGCCATCCAGGTGGCCTCACCGCAAGGAGTTGCGGTGAGTCAGGGAAGCAGGGAGGAGGAGCGAGGGTGCACTGAGGTTTCAGCCCTGCCAAATCACCTCCTCTCCTCTTAACCCCAGCCCCCCCTGTGACGGTGGCCTCGGTCTGCGAGCGTCCCCGAAGCCTGTGGCCCGAGGAGCTGGGCATTCTTAGGAACACGGTGAGTAGCAGACTTGTATGTCCTTCCAGGGTACTTTTCCCAGCCCGGGTGAGTTTCTAAGCCCTTGGGAAAAGAGTTTGGGAGTGGAAAAGGATCTGGGGCAGAGGGTGGGGGTTGGACTCTGCCCCTCGTGGGGGCAGCTCAGGATGTTCTGTGATTCTGTGATGATTCTTTCCCACAGGAAGGGACGTTTTCCGCCCCCCATCTCGAGGGCAGCTCCAAGCCCAGCCAGACCCCCCTGTCCTGGCAGCTTCCCTCCAGGAGTAACCCTTGGATTATGGGATTTTGGAGGTGCTATCCAAATTTTGGCCAGTTTTGGCTCATGGACAATGAGTCCCGTTTGCCCTTCCAAAAAAGTCACGTTTGCGTTTTCCAGCCCCGCGGATCGGTACCTGCTCTTCGTTCCGTCCCAAGATCCCAGGCATCACACAGCAGATACAGAGCTTTCTTTTGAAACCTTTTTTTAATGTAAATTAATGTTATTTCTCAGTATATAGTGTTATTTCTCAGATATAAAAGTGAGAAACTTCACAGGTTTCAGTGTTTTGCACACGCATCCCCCCACACCCTCCCTGGGAATTCCAACACATTTTAAATCTGTAACACTCCTTTTTAGGATGGCAACACCCCTTTTTAGGGGAGGAAAAAAACCTTTTTTGTACCCTCAACCTCCCTCTTTCGTTTTCTAACTTATTTTCCCCCTTTCCTGTGTTTTTGTTTTCCTCTTTCTTCCTTTAAGGAAAAAAAGGGCCCCTGCCCCTCCAGTGAGCACACGAAGCCAAAAACTCCTCTGTGACCATTTAATTTTGGGTTGTCCCCCTTGTGCTTTGAGGAGGGTCCTCACTGCCCCCCCCGTGACTTTTCTGGGTGATTTTCAGCCTTGTCCTTGTCCCCCCCCTGGGGTTTTTTGGGGTCCTTTTCAGCCTTGGCCTTGCCCCCCAGGCTCTTCTTGGGGTCACTCTGAGCTTTTGCCTCCTCCCCCAGGCTCTTTCTGGGGCTCCCCCCGTCCTTGTCCTTGTCCCCCCAGGGTTTTTGGGGGCTCCCCCCATCCCTGTCCCCCCCCTTGGCGTCGATGGCCGCGTGCTCCCTCCGCACCAGCTCCTCCAGTTCCTCCTGAGGGGAACACGGGGGGTTCAGGGGCGTCCCACAAGGGTTTGGGGGAGCAGGAGGACCCCCCAGAATTTGTGGGCGGGGGGCAGTACCTTCCAGCCCAGGAGCTCAGCCAGAGCCAGGCACCCGCTGTCACAGTCCCCCAGCCAGGCCACGTCCCTGTGCAGACAGAGGGACCCCAAAGTCACCCCCAAAAATCCTTGGGGGGGGCCCTAGGATCACCTTGAGGGTGCCCAAAACCACCTTGAATAGCCCCAAACTACCTTGGGGTGGACCCAACCTCGATAGAAGTCCTACAGACCACCCTCAGGGAATCCCAAAACCACTTTGAGGGTCCCCAAAACCACAGGGTGGGGACAGAGCCCCCCACCTGGCCACACCTGTGCCCCACCTGGCCATACCTGTAGGCCTTGTCTGAGTCAAAGTCCATCCCACCAAAGCCCATCAGGGACATCAGGGGGTCGCTCTGGGGGGACAGAGGGGTGGTTTAGCACACGGCGGGGACAGCTGCTCCAAGCCCCCCTCCAGCGCCTCCCAGAAAAGTTTAGGGGGCAGGGGGACCCCCAAAATGATTAGATTTTGAAGGTGCCCCCACCCCAGCTCACCTGCCCCGTCTTCTCCTTGTTGATGAGGACTCTGGGGGTGTTGGTGGGGACCCTATGGGAGGGGGGACAGTCACAGGGGGTCACCAGGGTCTGGGCGGGGAGTCCAGGAGGGCGTCTGGGCACGGGGGGAGGGGGGTCTCACCTGCTGATGAGGGAGGCAAAGGGCTGCACCTGCAGCGAGGTGCCCATGATGAGCAGCAGGTCGACCTTCCCAAAGTCCTGCAGAGGGAGAGGGCGTCACTGCAGGGGGGTCCCTGGGTCACCTCAGCCCCTCCAGGTCACCTCAGCCACCCCCCCAGCCCCAAATCCAGCCTCGGGGGTGGGACTGGGGGTCCCCCAGACCCCACTCACCGACTCCAGGAGGGAGAAGAAGCGTGAAGGGAGGTTCTCCCCAAAAAACACAATGTCTGGGGAAGGGGGAGGATGGGGGGCAGGTCAGTGGATGGGGGGGTGAGACCCCCTCCCCAAAATCCCTGCTGCGCCCCCCTCCCCAGCTCCCCCTGCCCCAAAACTCACCAGGTTTCACCAGCCCCTGGCACTTCTCACATTTAGGGACAAGGGAGGAGAAAATCCGCTCTGGGGAAGAGGAGGAGGAAGAAGCTCAGTGAGGAAAGGGGGCAGGGGGGGCACGGGGGCATTTAGGGGGGGCACAAGGGGACAACAACTTGCTGTTCCCACCCTGTGGCAGAGCAGGTGGGGGCACCCCCCCAGGCACTCAGGAGGGGGCCCGGCAGGTCCCGGGGGCTCCCCAGCGCTCGGGGGCCCCCAGAGCCCCCCGTACCCCTCATCCAGGCCAGGCTGTAGCTCTGGCGGCACGAGGCCCGCAGGCAGTGCGAGGTGAAGAAGGTGCCGTGAGCCTCCACCAGCAGCTCCGGGTCCAGCCCCGCCACCCGCTCCAGGGTGTCGATGTTCTGGGGGAGGCCAGGGGAGGGTCAGGAGCTCCCCAAAATCCCATGACCCCCCCAGACCAGCAGGGTGGGCGAGGAGGGGAGCTGTGTCCCACCTGGGTGTAGCAGCGCAGCAAGAGCCCCTTGTCCTGCAGCAGCCGCATGAAGTAGTGGCACACCGTGGGCTGGGGGGGAATTTGGGGGTGGTTTGAGGGTCTCTTGGGCCCCCCCCCGATTTGGGGAGGGGGTTGGAAGGTTGGGGGTTTACCTTGAAGGAGGTTTGAGGGTGTTTTACCTTGAACTGCCCCGGGTACAGCTCGCGGGCAAGGGCGAAAAAGGGCTCTGGGTGTTTCTGGGGAGCACAGGGAGCTCAGGGGGGGCCCCCAGAAAAGCGCAGGACCCCCCCCCAGAATTTGGAGAGGAAAGGGGAGGGTACCTTGAAGAACCCAATCTCGAAGATGGCCTCGGGGTAGGGGAGGTTGTAGCTCTGCAAGTTGGAGTAGAGCCCGGTGCCGGGAGAGCGGAAATCGGGGATCCCGGCAGCTGGGGGGGGTCAGGGGGCGTCAGGACCCACCCCAGGGGTCCCCGAGCCCCCCCCGGGACCCCCACCCCCCAGCCAGAGCACTCACAGGTGGAAATGCCAGCACCCACCATGCACACGATGTTCTTACCTGGGGAAGGGAGGGACACAAAGGGGTGAGCCCCAAATTCACCCTCAAGAACCCCAAAAATGCCCTCAAATCCTCCGCTGCTCCCCCCTATCTCTGTTCTCGTTGTCCCCCCCCCCCTTCCCAGTTTTCCTGCTGCCCCCTCCCTAGTCCCGTTCCCGGTGTCCCTACAAGTGCTCCCTCCTGATGAACCGGCCCCGTTCCCAGTGTCCCGTCCCCATCCCCGGTGTCCCATCCCCGTTCCCGTACATCGGTCACTCTTGATGAAGCGGCCAACGCCCGCCAGGCTCAGCTCGTCCAGCACCGGCTCCGCTCGGTCCCCGCCGAGCCCCAGGGTCCGGGACAGCAGCGCCCGCAGCAGCTCCACTGCGGGGGGACACCCAGGATGTGCCCTAACTGCCACCAAAACCCCCTGGAATGTCGCCAAACAGCACCAAAACCCCACAGAATGTCCCCAAAACCCCCTGGAAGGTCCCCAAACAGCCACCAAAACCCCACAGAATGTCCCGGAAATCCCCCTGGACGCCCCCAAAACCCCCCGGAATGCTCCCAAAATGTCCCCAAAGGTCCCAAAACAGCGCCAACCCCCCCGAATGTCCCCAAAGGGTCCCCGAAGTGTCCCCAGGAGGTCCCCGGGGGGTCCTCGAAGTGTCCCCAAAACGTCCCCAAGTGGTCCCCGAGTGTCCCCAAAGGCCCAGCCGGGCCCCCCGCGGCCACCACGGGAGCCCGGCGCCCCCAGACCCACTGTCAGCGTCGGCCGAAGCGCC
The DNA here is from genome assembly GCA_024362935.1 of Setophaga petechia. Classification (NCBI taxonomy): domain Eukaryota; kingdom Metazoa; phylum Chordata; class Aves; order Passeriformes; family Parulidae; genus Setophaga; species Setophaga petechia. The sequence goes on from JANCRA010000433.1 coordinate 34,704, forward strand.
GGGCTCGGGCTCCGAGACCTGCGGGGAGGAGTGCGCGGGGTCACCGGGCTGTGAGGGGCGGTAACCGGGGTGGGGACCGGGGGGAGACACCGGGGGCGTTACCGGAGACTCGGCGTCCTGCTCCGCCTCCTCCCGGCGGGCACCGGGAGCCGCGGGGACGCTGGGAGGGTCCCCGGCGGGGGCGGGAGCAGAGGGAGCCGCATCCCCGGGGCCGCTCCCGGCCCCGCCGGCCCCGGTACCGTCGCGGTCCGCCATGGGCGCGGCCTGCCCGCACCACAACTCCCGGCGTGCCCCGCGGCGGCTCCGCTGGGCGGGGTACGCAGGCGCGGCCAGACGGAGGGTGCTGATTGGCCGAGGCATCCGGAAGCGCGGGCGCGGACTACGGGTCCCGACAGGCGCCGCGGTGGGGATTCCCCGGCCCGCGATGGCGGCCGCGGCCTGACGCGGCCCCGGCGATGGCGGCCGCGGCCCCCCGCGGCCCCGGCGGCCCCCGGCGAGGCCAAGCGCCCCGAGGGCGACGAATGGTGCGACAGCGGGCTGGGCTCGCTGGGCGAGGGGCCGCTGGGGCCGCCGCTGCCCGCCAGCCCCACGGCGGAGTCCCCCGAGCCCCTCGCTGACCCCGCGGCCTGGCTGCGGCACGTCCTGAGCTTCGTCACCGACGAGGGCGACACGTGAGGGCGGACAGGGACCAGAAATCCCCCCGGGCTCCGGGCGGGACCCCCACGCATACTCGGGGCTTGGAGGGTCGCGGTCCCTGCCTCTGCCGGGGGTTCCGGTGCGATGCCCCCGCAGCCCCTCAGGCGAGGGTCCCTCGGCAACGGCCCCGGCGCATAATAGCCCCCCAAGGACCCTCAATAACCGCCCCGGTAGCGACCCAGGACCCTCAATAACCCCCCGGTAGCGACCCAGGACCCTCAATAACCCCCCCGGTAACGGCCCCGGACCCTCCATAACCCCCAGGACCCTCATTAACCCCCCCAGGACCTTCCATAACTCCCCCAGGATCCTCTATAACTTCCTGCACTTTTTTGGGTACCCCATATGTGTCCTGGGGTGTCAGTCCTGTTTTGGGTGCCCCATTGCGTCTGGGGGTGCCGGGGACCCCCCTGACCCAGCCCCGTGTCCCCCCCCGCCTTCCCCCAGGGCCCTGCACCTGGCCGTGATCCACGAGCACCTGGAGTTCCTGGAGTCCATCCTGCGGCACACGGAGCGCTCGCCCTACCTGGACCTGCAGAACGACCTGGGCCAGGTGGGACGGAGAAATTTGGAGGGGCTATGGGGGAAATTGGGGGTGATGTTTTGGGGTGATGGTGATTTTTTGGGGCGGTGTTTTGGGGTGATGGCAGAGTTCTAGAGCGCTGTTTTGGGGTGATTTAACCCCTTTTTCTCCCAGCAACGCGCCCTGCACATCGCCGTGGTGCTGGGGCTGGCTGGCGGCCGGGCGGCGCGTGCCGGGCAGCGGGCGCGGCCGTGGCCGTGCGGGAGCGGGGCGGCCACACGCCCCTGCACTGGCCTGTCGCGAGGGTCACCCTGCCTGCGCCCGCGCCCTGCTGGGGACACCCCCAGACCCCCGGGACCCCCCCCCCAGACCCCCGGAAGGAGGAGGAGGAGCGGCGGGGCGCAGCTGGACAGCGTCAACTTACGACGGTGGGGGAGGCGCAGTTTTGGGGTTGGGGGGATCGTGTGGTTTCGGGCTCATCGTGGTTTTGGCGGGGGGGGGGGGGGGGTCACATTTTTGGGGTTTTTCGCATGTTTTTGGGGGTGGGGGCACGGGTCAGGGGCCTCACGTGGGTTTGGGATTTAAACATTTTGGGAGGAATGTGGTTTTTGGGGGGGGGGAGGTCACGCTGTTTGGAGGGAGGGGAATGGTTTGGGTTTTGGGGAGGTCCCAGGCTGCAGGCAAGGCTTTGGATCCCCCCAATGTCCCCCCCGCAGGTTACACCCCCCTGCACGTGGCCGTGCTGCGCAGGGACCCGGAGCTGGTGCAGCTCCTGCTCCGCGCCGGCGCCGACCCCGACCGGCCGGTGGGTGCCCCACCCCCACCAAAAACCCCCAAAACCAACCCAAAACGGGGCTCTGGGAGGGATCCTGACCCCGCCCTGCCCCCCCAGGAGCCGAGCTGCGGCCGCAGCCCCCTGCACTTGGCCGTGGAAGCGCAGAGCCCCGAAGTGGCCGAGTGTCTGCTGCGGGGGGGGGGCGCGGCCGGACCCCCCGTACCTTCTCGGGGTTTCACCCCCCCTGTACAGCGCCCGCCGCCGCCCCGACCCCCGCCTGCCGCCCCTCCTCGCGCCGCTTCGGCGCCCGCGACCCCCCCAGCAGCGACAGCAGCGACAGCGGCGACAGCGGCGGCGAGGGCGGGGCCGAGGACAGCGAGGTCAGTGCGGGGCCGCTCCCACCCTGTCCCCTGCACCGAGACCCCCCCCCGGGGCAGAGCGGGGGGCTCAGCCGCGGTCCCCAGACCCCTCCCGAGACCCCCCCCAGACTCCCCCAACTCCCCCCCAAATCTCTGTGCCCCTCCCCAGGACGAGTTACGACGACATCGTCATCAACAGCCAGCGCTGCCCAGCCTGAGGGCCCCCCCAGAGCCCCCCCGGGATGGACTCGGGGTCCCCCTGCCACCCCCAGCCGGGGGGACCCCCCGGAGGGGCGCCCCCAACCCCCCCGAAATCCCGGGGGAGCCCCAGGGGTTGTGGGGGGTGGGGGGAAATAAAGCAGAGGCTGCAAAGGACATGGCCTGTGACAATGAGGGGACATTGAGGGGACACCTGTGTGAGTGCAGGGGACAGGTGTGACACTGGGGACACCTGTGTGAGTGCAGGGGACAGGTGTGACACTGTGGACACCTGTGTGAGTTTGGGGGACACCTGTGTGAGTGCAGGGGGACAGGTGTGACAGTGGGGACACCTGTGTGAGTGCAGGGGACAGGTGTAACAGGTGTGACACACCTGTGTGTCCCAGAGCACCCCTGCAGCAGAGCACACACCTGTAACACGGGGGGGCATTTCCAGGTTTTATTCCCGGGATTTGTCACTGCAGGTGGGACTGCCACACCTCCCGTGTCCCCCGTGTTCTCTGGGTCCTCCCGTGTCCTCCTCTGTCCCACGATGTCCCAGCTCCATCCGTGCCCTGCCCCGTCCCCTCAGGGCCCCCTCCCGTTTTGGGGGGGCCGCCCCCGGGCTGGTTGGGGCCGATGTAGCTCAGGAGGGGGGCGGGGGCCGGGCCAGCACCTCCCGCCCCACCAGCGGCTGCAGCACGGGGGGCACCCGGACACGGCCGTCCTAGGGGGGGCACGCGGGCAGGGTGAGCCCTCCAGAGCCCCCAGACCCCCGCGGGACCCCCCCAAATCACTCACCGGGAGCTGGTTGCACTCGAGGAGCGCGATCAGCGTCCGGGGCACGGCGCAGGCGGTGCCGTTCACACTGGGGGGGACACGGGCTCAGGGGGGCACAGAGACCCCCTCCCCGCAGGTTTTGGGGGTCTCCCGGGGGTTTTGGGGGGGTCACCCACCGTGTGGGCGTGGCTCAGCCGGCCCCCCCTCCCTGCTGTACATGATGTTCAGCCGCCGGCTCTGGTAATCCGTGCAGTTGGAAGCACTGGAAATCTGGGAGGGGGGGGTGAAGGGGACAGAGGGGGGGGGGTCAGCAGGTTTGGGGCACCCCCTCCTCCCTCCACTCCCCCAAAATGGGGGTCCTGACCTGGCAGCAACGGTGAGAATAAAGGGGGGGCTATAAACAGGGAGGGAGGGCGTCACCCTGGATTTTTGGGGTTTTCCCAGAATTGTTTGGATTCCTCCCCCAAATTATTTGGGCTCTTCCCGAATTATCAGGGTTCTCCCCCAAGTTATTTGGGCTCCTCCCTGAACTATTGGGGTCCCAGACCCCACCCCTCACCTCCCCAAATTTGCCCCGTCCGGGCATCCAGGCCTCGATGTCGAACTTGCGGTAGGCGGGGAGCCCCAACTCCTCCGTGGGCATGTCCAGGACACTGGGGGGCCCGGGGGGGAACAGTTAGGAGCGATTTCGGGGGTCCCACAGATTGGGGGGACCCCCTCCAAAGCCCCCTCACCGGTAATGGAGCCCCAGCTCTGAGAAAATCTCCTTCTGGAGCCCCCAGGAACTCGTCCAGCAGCTCCTCACTCTCGGTGCCCGCGCTCGGACCGCCGTCACCACCCCCACCCCAGCACCCACATCTCCACCTTTCGGGGGGCACAGGGGGTGACCCCCCGCCTCTCCCCCCCACAGAGCTCCCTCCCAGTGCTCCCAGTACCTTGGTGAACTGGTGCACGCGGTAGAGCCCCCAGGGCTCGCGGCCCGTGTCGGTCTCTGCGCGGTAGCAGGTGCTGGAGCACACACGACCCTGGGGTGGGGGGGGACAGGCTCAGGGGGCCCCAAAAAAACCCCCAGGGAATTGGGGGCCACAAAAAAACCCCGCAGGGAACTGGGGAGGGGGGATCCCCACAAGGGGAGGGGGTCCCTGGGCAGAACACAGCCCCCCCAGTACCTGACAGGCAGGTCCTGCAGCTGCACAGCGTGGTCCATGAAATACCCTGGGTGGGGGGACACAGGGTCACCCCCCAAATCCATCTGCCCCCCGCCCCCACTTTTCCCCCATTTTTTACGACTTTCCTCACGTTTTCCCCCCCAGTTTTCCCCATTTTCACCCGTATTTTCCCCCAGTTTTTCCCCCATTTTCTCCCGGCACTCTTCCATTCTCCCCTGCACTGGATTTTCCCAATTTCCCCCCGGTTTTCCCCCATTTCCCACCTGCAATCCCCCACCCTCCGAGCTCCCGGCCAGGCACAGGTCCTCGAACCTCGCAGGGTCGATGCTGTAAACCTGGGAGGGGGCGGCGCTGGGCTGGACCCCGCAGCCCTCCTGGGGGGCACAGGGGGGTCACTGGGTGGGCTCGGGGGACACAGGGGAGCGCAGGGGGGGTCACTGGGGGCCTCTGGGGTCGATGCTGTAAACCTGGGAGGGGGCGGCACTGGGCTGGACCCCACCGCCCTCCTGGGGGGCACGGGGGGGTCACTTGGGGTGCCGGGGGGGCTCGGGGGCACTCACAAAAACGGCTCCTCGCAGCAGGTCCGGCACCGTCATGGGCAGGAAACCCTGGGGAAAGGGAGATCGGGAGACTCCGACCACCCCAGGGGACCCCAGACCCTCACTGGGACCCCCCCCAGACCATCCCCAGACCCCTCCCAGGACCCCCCAAGAGCCTCCTTGGACCCCCCAGACCATCCCAGACCCTCCCCGGGACCCCCCAGCTCCGCCCCCACCTTGCTGAGCAGTTTCTGCAGGGTGAAGGTGACGAGGGCGTGCTGGAGCAGGGCCCCGGCCCCGCACAGGTAATAGGAGCGATGGCCCGACACGTGAGGACAGGCGCCTGGGGGGAGGAACAGGTGTGGGACGCCTGGGGACAGGTGTGGGGGACACCCCTAGCCCCACACATGTAATAGAAGCGATGGCCTGACACATGGGACAGGTGTCGGGGGGGGGCGACAGGTGTGGGGACACCTGGGGGACCACCACTGGGAGAGGTGTGAGCCAGGTGTGGGCCAGGTGTGCAACACCTGGGGACACTGCCGGGACAGGTGTGGGACAGGGTAGGACAGGTGTGGGACAGGGTGTGACAGGGCTGGGCCAGGTGTGTCCCCCCCTCCAGGTGTGCTCACCTCTGCCGGATGATGTCCAGCCCCCTCCCCCAGCTCCAGGTGTCCCCTTTGGCTTGAAATCGAACACTGGGGGAGGGGGAACCTTTTGTCACCTTTGTCACCTCGGTGACCTCAGATCCCCCAACTTCCCCCCAGCCCCTCCCAACGCCCCCAAACCCTCCCAACGCCCCCCAGGGCCCCCAGCCCCTCCAAACACCCCCCAGACCCCCCAAATACGCCCTAGATACCCCCAAACACCACCAGACCCTCCAAACCTGCCCCCCAAGTCCTCCAGAACCCCGAGATCCCCCCAGACCCTCCCAACGCCCCTCAGGACCCCCCAAGACCCCCCAGCCCTCACCTGGTTTCTCCCCAACCACCTCGAGCAGCCGGGCCTGGCTCTGGTCCCCAACGGGCTGGGGGGGCACAAAGAGGGGGTTTGGGGGTGCCAGGAGACCCCCAGAGCACCACGGGGCTTGGGGGCAGGGGGATTTTGGGGGATTTTTTGGGGGGGTCTCACCACAGTGGAGTGGGTTCTGTTGGGCTGGGTGGGTTTTGGGTGATTTTGGGGGGATTTTTTGGGGTCTCACCACAGCGGGGTGGGTCCTGTTGGGCAGCTGCAGGGCCCCCAGGTAGAATCTCTGCTCCAGCTCAGATTCCTCGGCCTCGAGCACTCGGAGCTGTCCCCGGAGGCTCCGGCCCTGCTCCCGCAGGGCTGCCAGCTCCGGGTGCTGTCAGGGGGGCACCGTCAGGGCCTGCGGGGCCAGGAGACCCCCGGGGCACCCCCCAAAATTCCATTCCATTCCATTCCTA
>JANCRA010000434.1:0-40000 GCA_024362935.1 Setophaga petechia
TGAACAGTGGTAGCTGTGGCTGAGTGCCCCTCACAATTCAGGATTTACACCTGGATTTCCTTAAATGAAGTCTAATATAGATCTTTACATATATATATACACACATATGTATATGTATTTATAAATATGTAATTAAAGACATTAAATTATTATTTTAAATAAAAATTAACAGAAATTTCCACTGGTTTGAACAGTGGTAGCTGTGGCTGAGTGCCCTCACACTTCAGGATTTACGCCTGGATTTCCTTAAATATAGTCTAAAATATAGATCTTTATATATATATATCTATATCTATATATATATATATATAAATACACATATGTATTTATAAATATATAATTTAAGAAATTAAATTATTATTTTCAATAAAAATTAACAGAAATTCTGCTGGTTTCAACAGTGGCAGCTGTCGCTGAGCATCCCTTACACTTCAGGATTTACACCTGGATTTCCTAAATATAGTCTAAAATATAGATCTTTATATATATATATACACACATAAGTATATGTATTTATAAATATGTAATTAAAGAAATTAAATTATTATTTTTAATAAAAATCAACAGAAATTTCTACTGGTTTGAACAGTGGCAGCTGTGGCTGAGTGTCCCTCAAACTTCAGGAATTTACACCTGGATTTCCTTAAATATAGTCTAAAATATATATATATATATATATGTATATATATATATATATACACATAAGTATATGTATTTATAAATATGTAATTAAAGAAATTAAATTATTATTTTTAATAAAAATGAACAGAAACTTCTACTGGTTTGAACAGTGGCAGCTGTGGCTGAGTGCCCCTCACAATTCAGGATTTACACCTGGATTTCCTTAAATGAAGTCTAATATAGATCTTTACATATATATACACACACATATGTATATGTATTATAAAGATATAATTTAAGAAATTAAATTATTATTTTTAATAAAAATTAACAGAAATTTCTACTGGTTTGAACAGTGGCAGCTGTGGCTGAGTGCCCCTCAAACTTCAGGATTTACACCTGGATTTCCTTAAATGTAGTCTAAAATACTGATTTTTAAAATATATACATATATAGAGATAGATATAAATAAATATATTAAAAATAACCATAATTTTATGTATAATATAGAAAAGGAATATATTATATAATATGTGTATATAATATATCTAATTAAATATAATTAGATAGAAAATATCTAATTATATTTAATGAAAATAATAATTAAATATAATAATAGCAATAGTAGTAGTAATAGCAATAATAATAATAATAATAATAATAATAATAATAATAATAATAATAATAAATCCATAGAAATTTTTACCAATTTTAAACAGTGGCAGCTGTGGCTGTGTGTCCCTCCTCACACTTTACACCTGGATTTCCCTAAATACAGTCTAAAATACTGATTTTTTTAATACATACATACATACATATATCTAAAATAAAAATAACAATGATAATATATAATATATAAAAATGGACAATAATAATACATAATATATAAAAATAAACAATAATAATAATAATAATATCCACTGAAATTTCTACTGATTTAAGCAGTAGCAGCTGTGCCTGAGTGTCCCTTACACTTCAGCTTTTACACCTGGATTTTTTTAAAAATAGTCTAAAATAGAAATATTTGTATATATATACATGTATAATTTTAAAAAAATATTTTTAATAAAATCCACAGAAATTTCTACTGTAGCAGCTGTGGCTGAGTGCTCCTCGCACTTGAGGCTTTACACCTGGATTTCCTTAAATGCAGTCTAAAACACAGATTAATATATCCATAAAATCAATAAGGCCCTTTTATATAACCACATACCCCCCCAATAAATATCTATAAATTTATAAATAAATAACCCAACAATAAAAAGGAGGCAGGAGTGGGGTTCCTGTGTCACCTTTGGGTTTGTCCCCAGGGGAAGCTCCACGACCCTCAGCTGATGGGGATCATCCCCAGGATCGCCCACGACATCTTCGACCACATCTACTCCATGGACGAGAACCTGGAGTTCCACATCAAGGTGCATTCCCTGCAATTTTTGGGTGCAATTTGGGTGGAATCTCCCCTTTGGGATGGCTTGGCTGGGGGGAACCCATGGGAAATACAAATTTTGGGGTTTTTTTCCTCCTCCACCCCTTTTACAACACAAATTTCAAGATTTGTTACTGATGTTGCTTCTGGATTTTTTAATTTTCTGCAGGGTGTGTTTTATTTTCTGCAGGGTGTGCTATATTTCTAGAGGGTGTGGTTTATTTTCTGGAGGTTGTGTTTTATTTTCTGCAGGGTGTGCTATATTTTCTGGAGGATGTGTTTTATTTTCTGCAGGGTGTATTTTATTTTCTGGAGGGTGTGTTTTATTTTCTGCAGGGTGTTGTTCATTTTCTGCAGGGTGTGTTTTATTTTCTGCAGGGTGTGTTTTATTTTCTGGAGGATGTGTTTTATTTTCTGCACGGTGTGTTTTATTTTCAGCAGGGTGTGTTTTATTTTCTGCAGGGTGTGTTTTATTTTCTGGGGGGTGTGTTTTATTTTCTGGGGGGGTTTGTTTTATTTTCTGGAGGATGTGTTTTATTTTCTGGAGGGTGTGGTTTATTTTCTGGAGGTGTGTTTTATTTTCTGGAGGTTGTGTTTTATTTTCTGCAGGGTGTGTTTTATTTTCAGCAGGGTGTGGTTTATTATCTGCAGGGTGTGTTTTATTTTCTGCAGGGTGTGTTTTATTTTCTGCAGGGTGTGGTTTATTTTCTGGAGGATGTGTTTTATTTTCTGGAGGGTGTGGTTTATTTTCTGGAGGGTGTGTTTTATTTTCTGGAGGATGTGTTTTATTTTCTTCAGGGTGTGTTTTATTTTCTGGAGGGTGTGGTTTATTTTCTGCAGGGTGTGGTTTATTTTCTGCAGGGTGTGCTATATTTTCTAGAGGGTGTGGTTTATTTTCTGGACGGTGTGTTTTATTTTCTGCAGGGTGTGTTTTATTTTCTGGAGGGTGTGTTTTATTTTCTGCAGGGTGTGGTTTATTTTCTGCAGGGTGTGTTTTATTTTCTGCAGGGTGTGGTTTATTTTCTGCAGGGTGTGTTTTATTTTCTGGAGGATGTGTTTTATTTTCTGGAGGGTGTGGTTTATTTTCTGGAGGATGTGTTTTATTTTCTGCAGGGTGTGTTTTATTTTCTGGAGGATGTGTTTTATTTTCTGCAGGGTGTGGTTTATTTTCTGCAGGGTGTGGTTTATTTTCTGGAGGGTGTGTTTTATTTTCTGGAGGATGTGTTTTATTTTCAGCAGGGTGTGGTTTATTTTCTGCAGGGTGTGTTTTATTTTCTGGGGGGTGTGTTTTATTTTCTGCAGGGTGTGTTTTATTTTCAGCAGGGTGTGGTTTATTTTCTGCAGGGTGTGGTTTATTTTCTGGAGGGTGTGGTTTATTTTCTGCAGGGTGTGGTTTATTTTCTGCAGGGTGTGGTTTATTTTCTGTGTCCAGCTCAGGTTTGCTGGAACCAAAAATTGATTTACTGGAGCTCCTCCAGAGCTTGGGCCCTGCTGGTTCTGACCATATTATATATATAATATATATATAATATATATTATAATATATATTTTATATATATAATAATATATATATTATATATATAATATATATATAATAACAAGGACATTTGGGGAAAATCCTGCCATACTGTGTCCAGGATGTGGGATGGAAGATGGGGAGAACTTGGGCACTCCATGGATGTTCAGAAGGGATTTTTAAATTTTTTCTGAGGGTGGTGCAGGGTTTTTCTGGTTCCTTCTTGATCCCAGCCACGTGAGCTCCCAAATTCCAGGGAGAAAAATTGAATTTCCCCTGCCCAGGGGGCTCTAGGATCAGACTGAGCTTCTGTCCCAGCAGGCATCAGTAAAATCAGTAAAATTACCTTCAGTAAAAGGACTTGGGATTTTCAGTAAAATAATTGGGATTTTCAGTAAAATAATTGGGATTTTTCAATAAAATAATTGGGATTTTTCAGTAAAATAATTGGGATTTTTCAGTAAAATAATTGGGATTTTCAGTAAAATAATTGGGATTTTTCAATAAAATAATTGGGATTTTTCAGTAAAATAATTGGGATTTTTCAGTAAAATAATTGGGATTTTCAGTAAAATAATTGCCATGGATTGCAGGGAAAATGAGTTTTCTGTGTGATCCCAGTCCCAAAATTAAGCCAGACCTAAAAGCTGCAGTAGCTGAGCCCAGCTGGGTGTGAAGCCACTGTCCCTTCTCCTGCTGCTCTCTGAGAGTGGAGCTTTAGTACCTAAAAGTTAGATTAATTAACTTTAAATTAACTAAAGTTAATTGACTTTTTAGTGTTATTTGCACTAAATCCCTTGAAGTGGCCCTGGATGAATATTGGTAAAATTAATCAGTGTGAGGACACAATTATTTGTAAAATTAATCAGTGTGAGAACACAATTATTTGTGACAGTTAATCCATGTGAGGACACAATTATTTGTAAAATTAATCAGTGTGAGGACACAATTATTTGTAAAAGTTAATCAGTATGTGGACACAATTATTTGTAACAGTGTGAGGGCACAATTATTTGTGACAGTTAATCAGTGTGAGGACACAATTATTTGTAAAATTAATCAGTGTGAGGACACAGTTATTTGTAAAATTAATCAGTGTGAGAACACAATTTCAAAAAAATTTTTTGAAAAAAAATTTTCCCAATGATTTGAAAAACAATTTCAAAAATTTTTTTTGAAAAAAAATTTCCCAATGATTTGAAAAACAATTTCAAAAAATTTTTTTTGGAAAAAAAATTTCCCAATGATCTGAAAAACAATTTCAAAAAATTTTTTTGAAAAAAAATATTTTCCAATGATTTGAAAAACAATTTTCCCAATGATTTCCCAGCAGAGCTGATCAATCCCTCCCAAAAAAGCTGCCTGAGCTGTCAGGGAGAGAAATATTCTGTCAGCAGCAGCCTGGGTTTAACCAAACTGTCCCACTCTCCTGATAATTGAACTAATAATCATTATTCATTAATGATATTCACTAATAAACATTGAATAATTGAAGGCCTGAAAAATAATTGCATTTTTTCCTCCCCCTCTCTAATGGGGATCCATTTAGGATTTGGTCTCTGTAGCAGTCTGGGTTTTCAATATGAAATTTTAAGTCTGGCCTAACTGGGCTATTGGAACCAGCTGGTGCAGAGGATGGGGCTCTAAATGGGGAAGTAAAGGCAAAAATTCAGAATATATTTGTGTTTAATAGGAAAAAAATAGCATTTTTTCCTCCCCCTCTCTAATGGGGATCCATTTAGGATTTGGTTTCTCCTCTGTAGGAGTTTGAGTTTTCAATGTGAAATTTTAAGTCTGGCCTAACTGGGCTGCTGGAACCAGCTGGTGCAGAGAATGGGGCTCTAAATGGGGAAGTAAAGGCAAAAATTCAAAATCTATTTGTGTTTAATAGGAAAAAATAGCAATTTTTTCCTCCCCCTCTCTAATGGGGATCCATTTAGGATTTGGTCTCTGTAGCAGTCTGGGTTTTCAATGTGAAATTTTAAGTCTGGCCTAACTGGGCTGCTGGAACCAGCTGGTGCAGAGGATATGGCTTTAAATGGGGAAGTAAAGCAAAAATTCAAAATATATTTGTGTTTAATAGGAAAAAATAGCAATGTTTTCCTCCCCCTCTCTAATGGGGATCCATTTAGGATTTGGTCTCTGCTCTGTAGCAGTCTGAATTTTCAATGTGAAATTTTAAGTCTGGCCTAACTGGGCTGTTGGAACCAGCTGGTGCAGAGGATGGGGCTTTAAATGGGGAAGTAAAGGCAAAAATTCAAAATCTATTTGTGTTTAATAGGAAAAAATAGCATTTTTTCCTCCCCCTCTCTAATGGGGATCCATTTAGGATTTGGTCTCTGCAGGAGTCTGGGTTTTCAATGTGAAATTTTAAGTCTGGCCTAACTGGGCTGTTGGAACCAGCTGGTGCAGAGAATGGGCCTTTAAATGAGGAAGTAAAGCAAAAATTCAAAATCTATTTGTGTTTAATAGCAGTTTCACATGGAAAGTTCGACTCATTGTGTAAAAACCCAGACATTTTTCAGAGAAAAGGAGATTTTATGAAATCCCAGGGGTTTATTGATACCTGGAATGCAGCCATGTGGTGTTCCAGCTAAAAAATCTGGATAAACCTTAATTAGAGCAGGGTGAGGCCCTACTCCCCTCACATATTTCAGAGAAATTTTTCAGAGAAAAGGAGATTTTATGAAATCCCAGGGGTTTATTGATACCTGGGATGCAGCCATGTGGTGTTCCAGCTAAAAAATCTCTGAATTAGAGCAGGGTTAGGCCCTACTCCCCTCACGTATTTCTGTTTCCTTCTGTGAGTCAAATCCCCTTTTATTAAAAAACTCATTCATTCAATCATTCTCCTCTCTTTTTGTTTTTTTAATTTTTTGAGGACAATTGTCTCTCTTTGTCACAGCAAAGCTCATTTTCATTTTCTCCTTTGGATTTGATTCAAGGCAGAAGCACCACATGTGCTTCATTTAAAAGTTTAATTTAATTTATAGTGCTGAGGCTCGTGGAAATGGAATGGTGAAGGTGCTCTCTGTCTTTTGAGGGTGTAAAAATCAATTTTTACAATCAACTTTTACAATCCTCAAACCTGCAGCTGCACAGATGTGTTGGTTTGATATTTTTTGGTCAATTTTGCTCATGGAAATGGAATGGTGAAGGTGCTCTCTGTCTTTTGTGGGTGTAAAAATCAATTTTTACAATCTTCAAACCTGCAGCTGCACAGATGTGGCAGGAGCTGGGTTGGTTTGATATTTTTTTGTCAATTTTGCTCATGGAAATGGAATGGTGAAGGTGCTCTCTGTCTTTTGTGGGTGTAAAAATCAATTTTTACAATCAACTTTTACAATCCTCAAACCTGCAGCTGCACAGATGTGGCAGGAACTGGGTTGGTTTGATATTTTTTGTCAATTTTGCTCATGGAAATGGAATGGTGAAGGTGCTCTCTGTCTTTTGTGGGTGTAAAAATCAATTTTTACAATCAACTTTTACAATCCTCAAACCTGCAGCTGCACAGATGTGGCAGGAGCTGGGTTGGTTTGATATTTTTTGTCAATTTTGCTCATGGAAAGGGAATGGTGAAGGTGCTCTCTGGCTTTTGTGGGTGTAAAAATCAATTTTTGCAATCAATTTTTACAATCAATTTTTACAATCAACTTCTACAATCTTCAAACCTGCAGCTGCACAGATGTGGCAGGAGCTGGGTTGGTTTGATAATTTTTTGTCAATTTTTCCTACGTTACAAAAATAATAAAAAAAGGAAGATAAGGTTTGCCTGCAAGGTTTTTTTTGTATTTTTTCATTGATAAATGGAGGAAGATCAATGGTTGTAAATTATTCAAGGTACAAATGTGTTCCATAAAGATGGAGCTCAAACTGTGTGGGAGGTGAAGTTTTATTTTCAGTTTGGTGCTTTGACAGAGGCAGCAAGACATGAAACCAGCAACCTTTAAACCTGTGCTTATTTAATTTTTGTGATTATTTAATGTTTGTGATTATTTAATTAGGTTTCCTACTTTGAGATCTATTTGGACAAAATCAGGGACCTGCTTGATGGTAAGTTCTGAGTTTTATTTGAGTGATTGGCTTCACCCAGAGCTAAGCCTGGGGAGGGGGGGGAGCAGTGACTTTATTTAGGAGGGGATTAAATTTAAACTGGAGAATTTGGCAGTTTCAGGGCCTGTTCTTCAAGGAAAAAATGATAAAAAAATCAGATTTCACAATGCAGGGAGTGGTTTGGGATTCTCCCTTGCTGCTGGCAGGGAGGCTGGTGGGGAGCATCTGCTCCTCGTGGCTCTGCTTCTGCAGGCTGGGTGGTGATAAAGTGAATTTTGTTCATCAGTGTGAGGACAGAAAGGGCTGGAAATGTGGAAATATGTGTAAATATAGAAATGGCTGTAAAGGTAAAAAATGGCTGTAAAGATAGAAATAGGTGTAAATATAGAAATGGCTGTAAAGGTAGAAATATGTGTAAATATAGAAATGGCTGTAAAGGCAAAAAATGGCTGTAAAGATAGAAATAGGTGTAAAGGTAAAAAATGGCTTTAAAGGTAGAAATAGGTGTAAATATAGAAATGTCTGTAAAGGCAAAAAATGGCTGTAAAGATAGAAATAGGTGTAAAGGTAGAAATGGCTGTGAAGGTAAAAAATGGCTGTAAAGGTAGAAATATGTGTAAATATAGAAATGGCTGTAAAGGTAAAAAATGGCTGTAAAGGTAGAAATAGGTGTAAATATAGAAATGGCTGTATAGGTAGAAATATGTGTAAATATAGAAATGTCTGTAAAGGCAAAAAATGGCTGTAAAGATAGAAATAGGTGTAAAGGTAGAAATGGCTGTAAAGGTAAAAAATGGCTGTAAAGGTAGAAAAAGGTGTAAAGGTAGAAATGTTTGTAAAGGTAAAAAATGGCTGTAAAGGTAGAAATAGGTGTAAAGGTAGAAATGGCTGTAAAGGTAAAAAATGGCTGTAAAGATAGAAATAGGTGTAAAGGTAGAAATGGCTGTAAAGGTAAAAAATGGCTGTAAAGGTAGAAATGATTGTAAAGGTAAAAAATGACTGTAAAGGTAGAAATAGGTGTAAATATAGAAATGTTTGTAAAGGTAAAAAATGGCTGTAAAGGTAGAAATAGGTGTAAATATAGAAATGGCTGTAAAGGTAAAAAATGGCTGTAAAGGTAGAAATAGGTGTAAATATAGAAATATTTGTAAAGGCAGATTTGGCTGTAAATGGAGAAATATGTGTAAATATAGAAATGGCTGAAAAGGTAAAAAATGGCTGTAAAGATAGAAATAGGTGTAAATATAGAAATGGCTGTAAAGGTAAAAAATGGCTGTAAAGGTAGAAAAAGGTGTAAATATAGAAATGTTTGTAAAGGTAAAAATGGCTGTAAAGGTAGAAATATATGTAAATATAGAAATGTTTGTCAAGGTAGAAATGTCTGTAAAGGTAAAAATGGCTGTAAATGTAGAAATAGGTGTAAATATAGAAATGGCTGTAAAGGTAGAAATATATGTAAAGGTAAAAAATGGCTGTTAAGGTAAAAATGGCTGTAAATATAGAAATGGTTGTAAAGGTAAAAATAGGTGTAAATATAGAAATGTTTGTAAAGGTAGAAATGTCTGCAAATGAAGAAATATATGTAAATATAGAAATGGCTGTATAGGTAGAAATATGTGTATAGGTAGAAATTTCTGTAAAGGTAGAAATTTTTGTAAATGTAGAAATATAGAAATGTCTATAAAGGTAGAAATGTCTGCAAATGTAGAAATATATGTAAATATAGAAATGGCTGTATAGGTAGGAATTTTTGTAAATGTAGAAATTTTTGTAAATGTAGAATTTTTTGTAAATTTAGAAGTATAGAAATGTCTATAAAGGTAGAAATGTCTGCAAATGTAGAAATTTTTGTAAATGTAGAAATGTCTATAAAGGTAGAAATGGCTGTAAATGGAGAAATATATGTATATATAGAAATGGCTGTATAGGTAGAAATTTCTGTAAAGGTAGGAATTTTTATAAAGGTAGGAATTTTTGTAAATGTAGAAATGTCTGCAAATGTAGAAATATCTGCAAATGTAGCTCTGGGCTGCTCTGAATTCCAGCAGCTGCTCTTCTTTGCCAAAGCCCAGCTTAGTCTGGGTTTATTCAATTCACCCAAGCAATAACCAAAAGATTTTGTGCCCCAAAATTTAAAATTTAGATGAGCAGGTACAAAACTGACAGAGCAGGAAACGATTTCTGTGTGTCAGAAATTTTGGATGTTCATTAGGAGTGGGGAATTCCTGTGGGGTTTGTTTTGAGTGCAGATCTCAAATACAAATTTCCACCCCCAAAATGTGTCTGCCATGCCTGGAGCTGACATTTTATTGATTTATTTTTTATTTTATTTATTTATTTATTTGTTAATTTAATTGTTTTTTGTTGCCTCTGGAATATTCCTGATGGTCTCCACGTCTCTCCCCAGTGTCAAAGACAAACCTTGCTGTACATGAAGATAAAAACAGAGTTCCCTATGTTAAGGTAAAAAAATAATTTAACCCCCAGCTTTTCATTTTTCCCCAAAAATGCATTTATTTCCACTTTTCCATTTGCATCCTGTGTTATTTGCTAAAATAATTCAACTCTTGTTTGAAGCCTTGAATGTTCAAGTTGTGTTGGCTCCTGGGTTTAAACAAATTTCCTGAAATATTAATGGGTTTGAATCATGTTTGTTTTATTCTCCTGACTTTGAACATTGCCATTTTGTTAGGATGATGTTAAATTTGGAGTATTCAAATTCCCCTTTCATGTCAGATATGAAAGGGAACAACTTGAGGAATTTTGTTCTTTAATATTTTGCTGCATGGGTGCTGTAGTCTCTCAATATTTCAGAACAGATATATATATATATATATTATATATATAATATATATTATATATATATATATATATATAATATATAATAAATATAAAAATATATATATTATATATATAAAAATATATAATATATTGTATTATTATATTATATATAACATATATTACATATATGTTATATATATATATTATATATTATATATATAATATATATAATATTATATAATGTAATAGAATATAATAATATATATTTTATATATATTATATATATATATAACATTTTTCTGTTTATTCTCATCTTGAGAAGCAAAAAGAAATTGATCATATAAGTTATTCAGTAATATTGCATGGAGAGAGAAGGAGTTTGTTGTATTGTAGTTTGAAGGAGAAAGATTAACTTGGGGTTGGATAAATTAAATTAACATGGGTATGAAATCTAAAGGGTCTGAAATTCCAAATTAGGAATATATATATATATATAGAGATAGATAGATAATATATATTATATATTATATATTATATATTATATATTATATATTATATATTATATATTATATATTATATATTATATATTATATATATATAATAGCTAATTACTTGTGTAGATTTTTTTGCCTAATTATAAAATTCTCCCCAAACCTATGAAGAAGAAGGTGAAGAGAAGGATTAGCTACTGCTTTCAAACTTTTCTCTTAGTTTTACATATATAACAATATTCTGAAACTCTTTAAAAAATATATATATAACTAAATATAATATAACTATATTATATATAGTTATATATATATTATATATAACTATATATATATAACTAGTATATATAACTATATATATTATATATTATATATTATATGTTAGTTTTACATATATAACTATATTCTGAAACTCTTTTAAATACATATATATGACTAAATATAATTTAACTATATTATATATAGTTATATATATATAACTATATATAATATATATAGTTGTATATACTAGTTATATATTATTATATATAGTTATATTTATTATATATAACTATATATAATATATATATAACTATGTATATATATAGTTATATATATTTATATATATATAATATATATAGTTATATATACTAGTTATAAATATATTATTATATATAGTTATACATATTATATATAACTATATATAATATATATATAACTATGTATATATATAGTTATATATATTATATATATAATATATATAGTTATATATACTAGTTATATATATATTATTATATATAGTTATATATATATTATATCTATATATAACATAGATATAACTATATATTATATATAGTTATATATGTATAAACTATATATAATACATAGTTATATATAACTATATTCTTAAACTCTTTTAAATATATATAACTATATAATATATATATTATATGTAGTTATATATATAACTATATATAATATATATAGTTATATATACTAGTAATATATATACTATTATATATTGTTATATATATTATATATAACTATATATAATATGGTTATAACTATATATTATATATAGTGATATATATAGCTATATATAATATATAGTTATATATAACAATATATATATATATAGTTTTCTATATAACTATATATAATATATAGTTATATATAACAATATTCTTAAACTCTTTTAAATTCTCTACTGTGTGGTATCACACACTTCTATTCCAACTCCACGCCTGTAATTATTGAACACTCCATGGAATAACCTGGAGTAAGATGTTTTCTGTGGAGATTTTCACGCTGTGTGTCTGAGTTTCACTGAGTCTTTAACCCCATGGAATGAAAATTGGCTCCAAAGTTTCCCTGGAAGTCACCCCGAGCTGGGGTCAGGTGCTGCTGCTGCTGCTAATTACCGCGCTCATTAGCGCTAACGAAACCTGCTGCCTCTGCTGCTGTCCCCAGGGCTGTACAGAACGGTTCGTGTCCAGCCCGGAGGAAGTCCTGGATGTCATCGACGAGGGCAAGGCCAACAGGCACGTGGCTGTGACAAGTGAGTGTCCCCAAGGGATTCCCCGGGGCTGCCGGGGGGTTTGGGGGCTGTGAACTCTCCGTGGCTGTGACAAGTGAGTGTCCCCAAGGGATTCCATCCCCGGGGCTGCCGGGGGGTTTGGGGGCTGTGAACTCCCCGTGGCTTGTGACAAGTGAGTGTCCCCAAGGGATTCCCCGGGCTGCCGGGGGTTTGTGGAGCCCCTTGGGGGCTGTGACAAGTGAGTGTCCCCAAGGGATTCCCTCCCCGGGGCTGCCGGGGGGTTTGTGGAGCCCCTTGGGGGCTGTGACAAATGAGTGTCCCCAAGGGGTTCCCTCCCCGGGGCTGCCGGGGGGTTTGTGGAGCCCCTTGGGGGCTGTGAACTCTCCGTGGCTGTGACAAGGGAGTGTCCCCCAAGGGATTCCCCGGGGCTGCCGGGGGTTTGTGGAGCCCCTTGGGGGCTGTGACAAGTGAGTGTCCCCAAGGGATTCCCTCCCCGGGGGCTGCCGGGGGTTTGGGGGCTGTGAACTCCCCGTGGCTGTGACAAGTGAGTGTCCCCAAGGGATTCCCTCCCCGGGGCTGCCGGGGGTTTGGGGGCTGTGAACTCCCCGTGGCTGTGACAAGTGAGTGTCCCCAAGGGGTTCCCTCCCCGGGGCTGCCGGGGGGTTTTGTGGAGCCCCTTGGGGGCTGTGACAAGTGAGTGTCCCCAAGGGATTTCCCCGGGGCTGCCGGGGGGTTTGGGGGCTGTGAACTCCCCGTGGCTGTGACAGTGAGTGTCCCCAAGGAAATCCCTCCCCAGGGCTGCCGGGGGGGTTTGTGGGGCGCCCTTGGGGGCTGTGAACTCCCCGTGGCTGTGACAAGTGAGTGTCCCCAAGGGATTCCCTCCCCGGGCTGCCGGGGGGGTTTGGGGGCTGTGAACTCCCCGAGGCTGTGACAAGCGAGTGTCCCCAAGGGATTCCCCGGGGCTGCCGGGGGTTTGGGGGCTGTGAACTCCCCGTGGCTGTGACAAGTGGAGTGTCCCCAAGGGATTCCCTCCCCGGGGCTGCCGGGGGTTTGTGGGGCGCCCTTGGGGGCTGTGGCAAGTGGAGTGTCCCCAAGGAAATCCCTCCCCAGGCTGCCGGGGGGTTTGTGGGGGCGTCCCTGGGGGCTGTGACAAATGAGTGTCCCCAAGGGATTCCCTCCCCAGGGCTGCCGGGGGTTTGTGGAGCCCCTTGAACTCTCCGTGGCTGTGACAAGCGAGTGTCCCCAAGGGATCCCCAAGTGAGTGTCCCCAAGGGATTCCCTCCCCAGGGCTGCCGGGGGGTTTGTGGCGCCCCCCTTGTGGGCTGTGAACGCATCACTCAATGTTGGTTCTTGGGGTTTTTGCTTCTGCCAAGGTTGGGGTTGAAGGTGTTTGAGATGGGATTTTGTGGTTATTTTTTAATATATTAAAATATATTATGTATATTATATTATAAATAAATAAATAACATTATATATATATATAAAAATAATATAATATAAATAATATAATATAAATAATAATATAATATAATATAATATAATATAATATAATATAATATAATATAAATAATATAATATAATATAATATAATATAATATAATTAATAATATAAATAATTATGTATATTATATTATATTATAAATAAATATATATTATATTATAATATATTTTCGGTTGAAGGTGTTTGAAATGGTATTTTGTGTTTTATTTTTTAATATATTTTATTTTCGTTAAAGGTGTTTGAGATGGTATTTTGTGTTTAGACCCAGATGTTTATTTTTAATATATTTGATTTTCGTTGAAGGGTGTTTTGAGATGGTATTTTGGTGTTTATTTTTTAATATATTAAAATATATTATATATATTATATTATAAATAAATGATATAATATATATAAAATATATATAAATATATAAATAATATAATATAAATAATTATATATATAATAATATAATATATTAATATAATAGTATAATGTAATAATAATATAATATAATAATAGAATATAATATAAATAATTATATATATTATATTATATTATATTATATTATATTATATTATATAAAATATTATATAATAATATATTTTCGTTGAAGGTGTTTGAGATGGTATTTGTGTTTATTTTTTAATATATTTTATTTTCGGTTGAAGGTGTTTGAGATGGTATTTTGTGTTTCGACTCGGATGTTTATTTTTTAATATATTTTATTTTAAAACAAACAAATCTTCAAGAATTATACCCCAAAATAATCCAAACCTGTTGGTGTTGTGTTGCATGAATGGGGATAAAAGGATTTCTTCCCAAATTTATGCTGGGAGATGTCCCTGATGCAGGCAGTGGATCTGGCAGAAATTTATAAAATAATATATATTTATAATTTTTATATTCATATAATTTTATATTTATATAGTTACATATATACATATAAATATTTACAATAATTACAATATAAATATTTATAATAAATATATCCTTACTTCTCTCCCTGCACTGGGCACTGCTGAGGGCACACCCTGAGTGCTGTGTCCAGCTCTGGCCCCTCAGTTTGGGAAGGACCTTGGGATGCTCGAGTGCATCCAGAGGGGACAGCGAGGCTGGGGAGGGAACACAAACCCTGAGAGGAGCCCCTGAGGGACCCCGGGGTGCTCAGCCTGGAGGAAAAGGAGACTCAGGGGTGCCCCCATCACTGCACACCTGTGCTCAGCTGGGCTGGGCTCTGTCTGCAGGAACTGACACAGCCAGAGCACACAGCCTCCAGCTGCACCAAGGGAAATTTTAAGTTGGATATTAGGAAAAGTAGTAAAGTTCTGGAATGTTCTGCCCAGGGATGGGTGGGAACCCCCTTCCCTGGGTGTGTTTAACAAAGCCTGGATGTGGCACTGGGTGCCAGGGTTGAGCTGAGGTGCTGGGGCTGGGTGGGACTCCATGATCCTGAAGGTCTCTCCTCACCTGGTGAATCCTCTGAATCCTGTGAGTCACACCAGGACACGGAGCACATCCAGAGGGGACAGCCAGGCTGGAGAGGGAACACAAACCCTGAGAGGAGCCCCTGAGGGACCCTGGGGTGCTCGGGGATGGAGAAAAGGAGACTCAGGGGTGCCCCCATCACTGCACAGCTCCTGAAAGGTGCCTGTGCTCAGCTGGGGCTGGGCTCTGTCTGCAGGAACTGACACAACCAGAGCACACAGCCTCAAGAGGAAATACAGGCTGGGTATCAGGAAAAAGTGATAAAGTTCTGGAATGTTCTGCCCAGGGAGGTGGTGCAGTCCCCATCCCCGGGTGTGTTTAACAAAGCCTTGGATGTGGCACTGGGGGCCAGGGCTGAGCTGAGGTGCTGGGGCTGGGTTGGACTTGATGATCTCAAATCTTCCAACCTGATCATTCTGTGAATCCTGTGAATCCTGTGAGTCACACCAGGACACGGAGCACATCCAGAGGGGACAGCAAAGGCTGGAGAGGGAACACAAACCCTGAGAGGAACCCCTGAGGGACCCCCGGGGTGCTCGGGCTGGAGAAAAGGAGACTCAGGGGTGACTTTTGTCACTCTCTGCAGCTCCTGGAAGGTGCCTGTGCTCAGCTGGGGCTGGGGGTCTGTCTGCAGGAACTGACACAACCAGAGCTGCACCAAGGGAAATTTAAGTTGGATATTAGGAAAAGTAATAAAGTTCTGGAATGTTCTGCCCAGGGATGGGTGGAATCCCCTTCCCTGGGTGTGTTTAACAAAACCTGGGTGCCAGGGTTGAGCTGAGCTGCT
Organism: Setophaga petechia; assembly: GCA_024362935.1. Lineage (NCBI taxonomy): Eukaryota > Metazoa > Chordata > Aves > Passeriformes > Parulidae > Setophaga > Setophaga petechia. The sequence continues at coordinate 16,157 of JANCRA010000434.1, forward strand.
GGGGCTGGGCTGGACTCCATGATCTCAAAGATCTCTCCCCCACCCTGGTCATTCTGTGAATCCTCTGAATCCTGAGTCACACCAGGGCCCTGCCCAGCTCCTCTGGGATTTGGGAATTCAGGTGGGCTGGAAGCCCCTGCCAGGTGTGAAAAGGCATTTTTAGCAGAAGCTGTGCCCTGTGGTTTCAGACATGAACGAGCACAGCTCGAGGAGCCACAGCATCTTCCTCATCAACATCAAGCAGGAGAACGTGGAAACGGAGAAAGAAGCTCAGTGGGAAGCTGTACCTGGTGGACTTGGCTGGCAGTGAGAAGGTAAAATCCTCATTTTTCCTGAGAGATGGGAGGGTGTCTCATTGAGTTCTCACCTTAGCTTATCATTAAAAAAAGATATTTTAAATTTTTTTTTAATATGGGATGGAGAAAAGGAGCAGATCAGAATTATTGGCATCAAAGACAACCCTCCCAAAATCTGAATTTATAATGGAGTGAGTCGAACCAGTGTACTTTTACATTTACATTTACAACTGTGTAGCTGAAAAAAAAGAATGAAATTTTTAATATAATTTATATGTAATAATATAAAAGTTATATATATTTAATAGAGAAATAATTTAAATATAAGTTAAATATATTCATATAAAAGATATATATTTAAATATGTGTATAAAATTTAAATATAATTTATCAAATTAGACGTATTTTAACTGGCTTATATTGTCATGTCCTGTTTCCAGGGTTTTTTTGTAATTATTCCACAAATTAAATGAATGAAATACCAGCAGTTAAAGCAGTTTTCAGGCCTACTCAAAGCTCCCTGAATCTTGATTGTGATGACTTTTTCTGCTTTCCAGTGTAGAAAAATAAACCCCAGAAAATGACTTTTATCTATTTTCCAGAAGAGGAATGGTTTGGAACAGTGCTGCAATGCAAAAAATGTTTCCCAGTTCTCATTCTGGGATCTTCTGGGGTGTTTAAAATCAACTTTATTGGGATTTTGTGTTGCTCATTGGGACAGCTTAATTGATAACCCATGGGTACAATGCAGAATAATTAATCATTTTAATTTCTATGATTGCATAGATTTGGTAAATTAAAAGCTCTTTATGATGTTTACAAAATGAGGGCCTGGGCAGACACTCCTCTCCTCTGAGAAAACCAACTTTTGTGGTTTGTTTTTGGTACAGAAAACCTGAAATATGGATTTCTTGAGTAGGTTGTCTTCTTAAAAAGACACAACTGCTTTTCCTTCATGTCATGGGGCATTTTTAGGTGAAAGTAGAGATAGTTTTTAATGTAGAGAAAAAGACATGAATTTATCCTGTATTTGGATACTTTAGATAGTCCAAATTTTTTTTAAATTTGTGTAGCAGCAGAAATGAAAAATGCCAGCAAGTTGGGACTGTAAAATAAAATTTAGCAGTGCAGAACACAACACGTTTGTCTTGCTGTGAAAATTGGGTTGTTTTCCACCACATCTCGTTTGTGGTCTGCAAAATCAAGCAGTGGCCATGAAGAAAATCTGTGATTTTTGATATTTTTTTGCTCCATGCAAGGCAAGATGCTCATTTTGGGGTGGTGCTCCCCTGTCTGTAAGCACAGCTTGGCCTTGGGAGTGGTTCCCAAATGTCCTCAGGTGAGCACAGACTTCTCCCTGAATAAAATTCTCCCTGAATTAAAAATAAAATTACAACTTGCTCTGGAGTGGGAGAAAAGTGGAATTATTCCAGGCTCACACTACCAAAAAAATGTTATAAAATTGCTATAAAAATGGGATGTAAAAAGCTGATGTAAAATTCTCCCGGCCCACGCTGAGCTAAGCCGGGTTTTGCTCTTCCAGGAGCATCTTTAGGTGAAAGTAGAGATAGTTTTAATGTAGAGAAAAATATATGGATTGATCCTGTATTTGGATACTTTAGATAGTCCATTTTTTAAAAATTTGTGTAGTAGCAGAAAGGAAAAACGCCAGCAAGTTGGGACTGTGTAAAATAAAATTTAGCAGTGCAGAACACAACACATTTGTCTTGCTATGAAAATTGGGTTGTTTTCCACCACATCTCGTTTTTGGTCTGCAAAAGGAAGCAGTGGCCATGAAGAAAATCTGTGATTTTTGATATTTTTTGCTCCATGCAAGGCAAGATGCTCATTTTGGGGTGGTGCTCCCTGTCTGTAAGGACAGCTTGGCCTTGGGAGTGGTTCCCAAATATCCTCAGGTGAGCACAGACTTCTCCCTGAATAAAATTCTCCCTGAATTAAAATAAAATTACAACTTGCTCTGGAGTGGGAGAAAAGTGGAATTATTCCAGGCTCACACTACCAAAAATGTTATAAAATTGATATAAAAATGGGATGTAAAAAGCTGATGTAAAATTCTCCCGGCCCACGCTGAGCTAGGCCGGGTTTTGCTCCTCCTGGATCATCTTTAGGTGAAAGTAGAGATAGTTTTAATGTAAAGAAAAATATATGGACTGATCCTGTATTTAGATACTTTAGATAGTCCATTTTTTAAAAATTTGTGTAGTAGCAGAAAGGAAAAATGCCAGCAAGTTGGGACTGTGTAAAATAAAATTTAGCAGTGCAGAACACAACACGTTTGTCTTGCTATGAAAATTGGGTTGTTTTCCACCACATCTCGTTTTTGGTCTGCAAAAGGAAGCAGTGGCCATGAAGAAAATCTGTGGTTTTGATATTTTTTGCTCCATGCAAGCATAGAAAGGCAAGATGCTCATTTTGGGGTGGTGCTCCCTGTCTGTAAGGACAGCTTGGCCTTGGGAGTGGTTCCCAAATATCCTCAGGAGAGAAAAAACTTCTGCCTGAATAAAAATAAAATTACAACTTGCTCTTGCAGTGGGAGAAAAGTGGAATTATTCCAGGCTCACACTACCAAAAAATGTTATAAAATTGATATAAAAATGGGATGTAAAAAGCTGATGTAAAATTCTCCCGGGCCCACGCTGAGCTAGGCCGGGTTTTGCTCCTCCAGGAGCTTCTTTAGGTGAAAGTAGAGATAGTTTTAATGTAGAGAAAAATATATGGATTGATCCTGTATTTGGATACTTTAGATAGTCCTTTTGGGTTTTTTTTGTTTGTGTAGTAGCAGAAAGGAAAAATGCCAGCAAGTTGGGACTGTGTAAAATAAAATTTAGCAGTGCAGAACACAACACGTTTGTCTTGCTGTGAAAATTGGGTTGTTTTCCACCACATCGTGTTTTTGGTCTGCAAAATCAAGCAGTGGCCATGAAGAAAATCTGTGGTTTTTGGTATTTTTTTGCTCCATGCAAGCATAGAAAGGCAAGATGCTCATTTTGGGGTGGTGCTCCCTGTCTGTAAGCACAGCTTGGCCTTGGGAGTGGTTCCCAAATATCCTCAGGAGAGAAAAAAACTTCTGCCTGAATAAAAATAAAAATTACAACTTGCTCTTGCAGTGGGAGAAAAGTGGAATTATTTCCAGGCTCCACCACTACCAAAAAAGTTATAAAAACTGATATAAAAAATGGGATGTAAAAAGTTGATGTAAAATTCTCCCGGCCCACGCTGAGCTAGGCCGGGTTTTGCTCCTCCTGGATCATCTTTAGGCGCAGCTTTGCAGGGCTGGAGCTTTGTGCTGGAGCAGATCCTGACTCTGTCCTGCTCTCTTTGCAGGTCAGCAAAACTGGAGCAGAGGGGGCAGTTCTGGATGAAGCTAAAAATATCAATAAGTCTTTGTCTGCTCTGGGCAAATGTGATCTCGGCCTTGGCAGAGGGAACTGTGAGTAATCCTGGCTGGGGGTCAGGAGGGGATTTTATTTATTTACCTGGTTTATTGCCATCCACAGAGGAAAAAAGGAATGGAGTAAAAGGAGCTAACATTTCAGCTCTGAAGGAAGAAAAATATTGACTGTTAATAGAATATTAAAAAACAAAATGTTGTCACAAACCAGTGGCAGTTTGGCTGTTCTGCCCGAGATGAGGAATTAATTCTCAGTGTGGCACTGGAGCAGCTCCCAAATCTGGGCACAATCACAACAAATTGTGGCTCCTGCCAGCGTGGACTCACCTCCTGTCTCAGTTTGGAAAGCCAGGAGTCTGCTAAGGAGGGCAGGAGCCTCCCCTGAAATGGAGAATTTAAAACCCTCCCCACCCTTCTGAATTGCTGTAAAATTTTAAATTAAGGAGCTCTCAGGCAAAAAAATATGGGAGCAGGAAATAACAGAAAATAAAAGGATAAAATAAACAATGCAGTGAACTAAAACAACACTGCCAGAGTCAGAGCCCAACCTGGCACCCTGTGGGTCAGGGGTTTGGTGGCAGTGCCACTGGAATTGTGGCTCAGCTCTCCTGCAGTGCCAGGGGTGGCTCTGATGGAGCAGGGATCCTGGAGAATCCCCATTGGAATTGTGGCTGGAGCTCTCCTGCATTGCCAGGGCAGGTTCTGATGGAGCAGGGATCCTGGAGAATCCCCTTGGAAATTGTGGCTGGAGCTCTCCTGCAGTGCCAGGGGTGGCTCTGATGGAGCAGGGGTCCTGGAGAATCCCATTGGAATTGTGGCTGCAGAGCTCCTGCAAGTGCCAGGGGTGGTTCTGATGGAGCAGGGGATCCTGGAGAATCCCATTGGAATTGTGGCTCAGCTCTCCTGCAAGTGCCAGGGGTGGCTCTGATGGAGCAGGGATCCTGGAGAATCCCATTGGAATTGTGGCTGGAGCTCTCCTGCAGTGCCAGGGGTGGCTCTGATGGAGCAGGGATCCTGGAGAATCCCATTTGGAATTGCTGGCTCAGAGCTCCTGCAGTGCCTGGGGTGGTTTCTGATGGAGCAGGGATCCTGGAGAATCCCATTGGAATTGTGGCTGGAGCTCTCCTGCAGTGCCAGGGGTGGTTCTGATGGAGCAGGGATCCTGGAGAATCCCATTGGAATTGTGGCTGGAGCTCTCCTGCAGTGCCAGGGGTGGCTCTGCTGGAGCAGGGATCCTGGAGAAAGGGTTCAGTCTCTGCCTCTGAGGATCCAGGGGAAGGGGCAGCTGCTGCTCCTCTGGGAAATCCTCCAGGATTTCCACTGGACAATCCAGTGCAGGAGCCGTGCTGGTGTTCCAGAATCTCCAGATTATATCCAGGCAGGAATGCTTGGCTCCTCCCTCTGGGCTCACATTCTCCCAATGGGATGCTGCAGTTCTTATCAGCCATGCAGTGACATTCAGTAGCTGTTATCAGCAGATGTCTTATCAGCCATGCAGTGCCATTCCATGGCTGTTATCAGCAGATGTTTTATCAGCCACACAGTGACATTCCATGGCTGTTATCAGCAGGTATTTTATCAGCCATGCAGTGACATTCAGTAGCTGTTATCAGCAGATGTTTTATCAGCCATGCAGTGACACTCAATGACTGTTATCAGCAGATGTTTCATCAGCCATGCAGTGACATTGAGTCGCTGTTATCAGCAGATGTCTTATCAGCCATGCAGTGACATTCAGTAGCTGTTATCAGTTGTTTTTATCAGCCATGCAGTGACATTCCATGGCTGTTATCAGATGTTTTATCAGCCATGCAGTGACATTCCATGGCTGTTATCAGGTGTTTTATCAGCCATGCAGTGACATTATACAGCTGTTATCAGCAGATGTTTTATCAGCCATGCAGTGACATTCAGTGGCTGTTATCAGCAGATGTTTTATCAGCCATGCAGTGACATTCCATAGCTGTTATCAGGTGTTTTATCAGCCATGCAGTGACATTCCATGGCTGTTAATCAGCAGATGCATTATCAGCCATGCAGTTGACATTCAGTAGCTGTTATCAGATGTTTTATCAGCCATGCAGTGACATTCAGTAGCTGTTATCAGATGTCTTATCAGCCATGCAGTGACACTCCATAGCTGTTATCAGATGTTTTATCAGCCATGCAGTGACATTCCACAGCTGTTTATCAGCAGATGTTTTATCAGCCATGGCAGTGACATTCCATGGCTGTTATCAGCAATGTCCCCTCAGAGGGAGGAGTGATAGTGGAAGAGATAAGGACAATGCCCCCTTGACAACAGACAGCTGCCACACAGATCCCAACAGAACACCTTGCCTTCACTCTGGGACCCCTCCTCTCTGATTAGAACAATTTTTTTAGGTCTTTTTTCCTGTGTTTGGGTTAGAAAACCCACGTTCCCTACCGGGACAGCAAGATGACCAGGATCCTGCAGGATTCCCTGGGGGGCAACTGCAGGACCACCATCGTCATCTGCTGCTCCCCCCTCCGTCTTCAACGAGGCCGAGACCCAAATCCACCCTCATGTTTGGCCAGAGGTGAGTGCCTGCATGCATCCATCCTCCCTGGAAAGCCAGAGATTATTTTGGTAAATAAAAAATAAATTCTGGAGAGCTTCAGAGAGCTGGGTCTTTATTCCCAGTGATTCCAGGAAAATCCAGGTTAATGTTGGAGCAGCTGCTCTGCTTGGGAGCAGAGTGGGGTGGAAAAGTGGGGAAGGATTGGGAAATCCATGGAAAAAATGTCTATGACAAATTCTTGAATTCATTCCTGGTTGATTTTTCCTGTAGAAGAGTTAAGATGTTATCTTAATTCCTTGAAATTTTATGGGAAAGATAAAATCTCTGGGCAGTTTCCTGTGGAAAAAATTCAGTCTTGCTTTATTCGAAAATCCAAATAGTGTTTTATTTGTGTATGTAGCAGAAAAGGGAAAAATCCCTTGGAATCCAGAGCTCTTGTTTTGGGTAAAAAAAAAATCTGGAGAGCTTCAGAGAGCTGGAGTTGAACTGGGGTTCAACTGCCAGTTTTTTTATTCCCAGTGATTCCAGGAAAAATCCTCCAGGAAAATCCAGGTTAATGTTGGCCAGCAGCTGCTCTGCTTGGGAGCAGAGAGGGGTGGAAAAGTGGGGAAGGATTGGGAAATCCATGGAAAAGTATCTATAACAAATTCTTGAATTCCTTCCTGGTTGATTTTCCTGTAGAAAAGTTAAGGTGTTATTTTAATTCCTTGAAATTTTATGGGAAAGATAAAATCACTGGGCAGTTTTCCTGTGGAAAAATTCAGTCTTGATTTATTGGAGACTTCAGAAAATCCAAATTTTGTTTTATTTGTGTAGTAGCAGAAAGGAAAAATCCCTTGGAATCCAGAGCTCTTGTTTTGGGTAAAAAAAAAAATCTGGAGAGCTTCAGAGAGCTGGGTCTTTTATTCCCAGTGATTCCAGGAAAATCCTCCAGGAAAATCCAGGTTAATGTTGGAGCAGCTGCTCTGCTTGGGAGCAGAGTGGGGGTTGAAAAGTGGGGAAGGATTGGGAAATCCATGGAAGAATATCTGTAAGAAATTGTTGAATTCATTCCTGGTTGATTTTCCTGCAGAAAAGTTAAAGATGCTATCTTAATTCCTTGAAATTTTATAGAAATTTCAGAGAAATTTTATAGAAATATATAGGAAAGATAAAATCTCTGGGCAGTTTCCTGTGGAAAAATTCAGTCTTGCTTTATCAGAAAATCCAAATTTTTGTTTTATTTTGTGTAGTAGCAGAAAGGAAAAATACCAGCAAGTTAGGACTGTGCAAAATAAAATTTAGCAGTTGTAGAACACAAAACATTTGTTTGGCTGTGAAATTGGGTTTTTTTCCCACCACATCTCATTTTTGGCCTGCTAAGAAAGATAAAGGCATTGGGGCAGTTTTTCTGTGGAAAAAATTCAGTTTTGCTTTGTCTAACAGGGCTGTTGATGCTTTTAAGAGTTGTCTCATCATTGAATTCCTCCTCAGGGATCATTGTTATGGTAAAAAAATCTCTAAAAATTAGGAAAATTAAAGAGTGTGGGAAAACAGGGAAATAATTGTGAGGAGTTCCTCATGGAGAACAATTGAATTTCCAGGAATTCTGAATTGTCAGGAGGGAAATAATTTGTATTTCTGAACTGCAGCTTCCAAGTTCAGTTTCAGTTTAATTTCCTCCTGGCTCCATTCCTCTTTCCCCTAATGAGTCAAATTTGCATTTTTTTTGAGGCAAGGCAGTTTTTTCAGCTGGCTCTGCACATCCTGGCTAAAAATTCAACAATTTCCTGGAGGAGGAAAATTTGGGGAGATCCTCACTGAGGAGCAGGATGGCAGTGCAAGAACTGGGAAGAACAGGGAAATAATTGTGAGGAGTTCCTCATGGACAGCAACTGAATTTCCAGGAATTCTGAATTTCCAGGAATTCTGAATTGTCAGGAAGGAAATAATTTGTATTTCTGAGCTGCAGATTCCAAGTTCAGTTTCAGTTTACTTTCCTTCTGATTTCATTCCTCTTTCCACAATGAGTAAAATTTGCATTTTTTTGAGGGCAAGGCAGTTTTTCAGCTGGCTCTGCACATCCTGGCTAAAAAATTCAACAATTTCCTGGGAGCAGGAAAATTTTGGGGAGATCCTCACTGAGAACCAGGATGGGCAGTGCAAGAACTGGGAAAAACAGGGAAATAAATTGTGAGGAGTTCCTCATGGACAGCAACTGAATTTCCAGGAATTCTGAATTGTCAGGAAGGAAATAATTTTTTTATTTTAAAATATTTTTATATTTTATATTTAATATATATAATTTTTTATATATTATTATGTATATATATATATGTATATATATATATATAAAATATATATAAAAAATATATTATTTATATTTAAATATTTTTAAACCAATCAAACTGTACAACTGCTCTCCTTTGATAGCATTGAATCAGCTTTTTCTTTTTCTGCTTCATCTTTCCTCGTGTTTTTTATCTCATTTTTAATTGTAGTTGTCAGTAAGGGCTTCATCCATCATCAGGAGAATCTTCCTGGTGTGGTGGTGGAATTTTTTTATCCCTGCTACAGTTAAATAAGTGGAAACTTGAGCTGAGTGTAAACCCTTTTTTATCCCTGCTACAGTTAAATAAGTGGAAACTTGAGCTGAGTGTAAACCCTGACCATCAGGAAATTATTTTAAAAGCACAAGAATTTTTTAAAAAGATTTTTTAAAATATTTAAAAAATATTTTAAATATTAAATATTAAAAATATTTTAAATATGAAATATTTTAAAAATATTTTTTTAATAAAAGTCCTGCTTGCCACAGAGTGCAAATCTCTGGAGCTTTGTAAAGTGCTGAGGGTTTTTCTGTTATCCTGATCTGCTTTATTCAACATCACTGGAGGCATTTGAGGGGACTCAGTGTGTGAGCAGGGATAGCAAAGATCTGAGGCTTTGTTAATTCAGAGTGATTGCTTTGCTTTCCCTTTTCAGTGTGGATTTGTGCAGTGGGTGCTGGGCGTTGTTTTCTGCTTGCTTGGCATTTCCTGGCACAGTTGGTTGGGTTGGGTTGGAGCTGGGCACTTTTAGAATAATAAAGTGGTGGTGGTTGTTAGGAGGATTGAAATTTGGGATATTTTTGCCTAGGGAGGCAGGAACTTTTCCCTTTTCCCTTTTCCTTTTGCTTTTTCTCTTTCTTTTTTTCCTTTTCCTCTTCCTTTTCCCTTTTCCCTTTTCCTTTTCTGTTTTCCTTTTCCCCTTTCCTCTTTCCTCTTTCCTCTTTCCTCTTTCCTTTTTCCTTTTTCCTTTTCCCTTTTCCTTTTCCTTTTCCTTTTCCTTTTCCTTTTCCTTTTCCTTTTCGTTTCCTTTTCCTTTTCCTTTCCCTTTTCCCTTTCCTTTTTCCCTTTCCCTTCCTCTTTCCTTTTTCCCCTTTTCTTTTTCCCTTTTCCTTTCCTTTTAAATTTCCTTTTTCCCCTTTCCTTTTTCCCTTTTCCTTTCCTTTTAAATTTCCTTTTCCCCTTTTCCTTTTTCCCTTTTCCTTTCCTTTTAAATTTCCTTTTCCTTTTCCTTTTCCTTTTTGTTTCCTTTTCCTTTCCCTTTTCCCTTTCCTTTTTCCCTTCCCCTTTCCCTTTCCCTTCCTCTTTCCTTTTTCCCCTTTTTCTTTTTCCCTTTTCCTTCCTTTTAAATTTCCTTTTCCCCCTTTCCTTTTTCCCTTTTCCTTTCCTTTTAAATTTCCTTTTTCCCCTTTCCTTTTTCCCTTTTCCTTTCCTTTTAAATTTCCTTTTTCCCCTTTCCTTTTTCCCTTTTCCTTTTCTTTTAAATTTCCTTTTCCTTTTAGTTTCCTTTTCCTTTTCCCTTTCCTTTTTCCTTTTTCCCTTTTCTTTTCCCTTCCTCTTTCCTTTTCCCCCCTTTCCTTTTTCCCTTTTCCTTTCCTTTTAAATTTCCTTTTCCCCCTTTCCTTTTTCCCTTTTCCTTTTCCTTTTAAATTTCCTTTTTCCCCTTTCCTTTTCCCCTTTTCCTTTTCTTTTTAAATTTCCTTTTCCTTTTCCTTTTAAATTTCCTTTTTCCACTTTCCTTTTCCCCTTTTCCTTTCCTTTTAAATTTCCTTTTCCTTTTCCTTTTAAATTTCCTTTTCCCCTTTTCCTTTTTACCTTTTTCTTTCCTTTTAAATTTCCTTTTCCTTTTCCTTTTAGTTTCCTTTTCCTTTCCCTTTCCCCTTTCCTTTTCCCCTTTTCCTTTCCTTTTAAATTTCCTTTTCCCCCTTTTCTTTTTCCCTTTCCCTTCCTCTTTCCTTTTTTCCCCTTTCCTTTTTCCCTTTTCCTTTTCCTTTTAAATTTCCTTTTTCCCCTTTCCTTTTTCCCTTTTCCTTTCCTTTTAAATTTCCTTTTCCTTTTCCTTTTCTCTTTCTTTCCTTTCCTCTTTCCTCTTCCTCTCCTCTCCTCTCTCTTTTTTCCTTTCCCCTTCCCTTCCCCACCCTGGGCCCTTCCAGGGATGTGCAATCCCCAATTTCCCCGTTCCCTCCCCTCTGAGTGCTGGAAAAATCCCCAATCCTGGGATAAAAATCCACAGCTGCCCTGGGATGTGTCTGCAGGGCCAAGACCATCAAGAACACGGTGTCTGTCAACCTGGAGCTGACAGCAGAGGAGTGGAAGAAGAAATACGAGAAGGAGAAGGACAAAAACAAGAGTTTGAAGAATGTCATCCAGCACCTGGAGCTGGAGCTGAACAGGTGGAGGAATGGTAGGTGCCAAAACCTGGGAGCTGGATGTGTCTGCCTGGAATTCCTGCCCTAAATCACAATTTTTATTATTTTATTATTATTTTATTTTTATTTATTTTATTATTTTATTATTATTTTATTTTTATTTATTTTATTATTTTATTATTTTATTTTATTTTTATTTATTTTATTGCTTTATTATTATTTTATTTTATTTTTATTTATTTTATTATTTTATTATTTTATTTTTATTTATTTTATTTTATTATTATTTTATTTTTATTCATTTTATTATTTTATTATTATTTTATTTTTATTTATTTTATTATTTTATTATTATTTTATTTTTATTTATTTTATTATTTTATTGTTGTGTCTGGCCGCTGCATCTAAATTCACATTATAACTCACAGTTCATGATAATAGTGGAAGGTGAATAAGCAAAAACCAGGGAAACCAGCAGCCATTTGTGGGAGAAGCCAGTGAAAAAGCCAAAATTGGTGATTTCAGGGCAGACAACACAGGGGGGAATCACTAATTTTAATATTGTTAATGACAGTAAAAAAAGGAAAAATGTCATTATATTTGGGGTTTTTTTTTTAAATAGCTCTGCTCCTCAGGCATGAGAACCATTGTGCTTTAAGGTAATTGGACCTTGGGTAATTGGCCAGTGAAAAAGCCAAAATTGGTGATTTCAGGGCAGAGAACACAGGAGGAATCACTAATGTTAATATTGTTAATATTGTAATAAAAAAAGGGAAAAATGTCATTATATTTGGATTTTTTTTAAATAGCTCTGCTCCTCAGGCATGAGAATCATTGTGCTTTAAGGTAATTGGACCTTGGGTTTGGGGATTTTTTTTATAATTGAATTTCACATTAATTAGTCCTTTGGTACAGTGACAGGGAGTGGCATCTGCTCAGAAGAATCTCCATTTGTCTGCTCCTGTGGCTTTTAAATGAAAATTTTGTGTTGAGATCAGCCAATTTTTGATTAGAAAAGTGGGGAATTGCTGTTCAGGGCAGGTTGTGACATCAGCTGTAGGATGGAGGCAGAATATGGATGCACACAAATGAAAGAATTTTTATTGAAAAACCAAATTTTAAAAATGTAATTTAATCTGGAACACTGTCAGATAATTTCTGGCAGCCAACCAGCCTTAGTTTGAATTATTTTGAAATTATTAGTTTGAATTATTTTGAATTAATTATTTTGAATTATTAATTAGTTTGAATTATTTCCCATTTTAAAAATCAACCCACGACTTCCAAACCAACAATAAAAAAAATTAAAAAACACACACCAAAGCTTTTTTTTTTTTTTTTACAAAAACCTGCATGGATCCTTTTGTTTCAACATCCTCCTCCCCTCCCTGGGTGCTGCTGTTACCCAGCAATGCATTCACAAGATTATTGATTTTAATCAATAATTATTATTATTGATTTCTTGTGTGACCTTGTGCACTCAAGAACTCCTCTGCAAGGATGGAGGCTTTTTACAAAGGGAACTGTCCCAGCAATCCCATCTTGGATAATATTCCCCCAGTACAGCTTATTCCAGGAATTCAGGATTTATTCTACAAATTAAAAGAGTGGCAGGGAGTGGGTGAGCTGAGCATTTCAGCTTCCAGGTGCCCAATTTTTCTGTTTTACAGGCAGGAAGTTCTCACCCAATAAATGAGAAATTCCACATTCCTTTTGGAATGTTTAATTCCACATTCCTTTTGGGAATGTTTAATCCCAAAATGTTTATCCTGGTGGATTCTCCACAGCCTGAGGAACATTTTTTTTTTGTGTATAAGGCCCTGCATTCTAACCAGCCCCACCTTTCCTTCCCTGCTCCAACAGCAAAAAATCAATTCCCATTTCCCTCATTAATAATAGAAAATACCATCAAGCTCTCAGAAATAGGGCAGGAAACATTTGGAGTCAAGTACCTTGAGAGAGGTGATGCTGCTTGATTTCAAATTCCACTTTTTCCATGCTTTCAGCTGGGGAAAAAAAAAATCATCTTGTGCTTTTTCTTGCCCTTTTTGTTTTGCTCTGGGGCCTCCCTCTGCCTTTCTGGGCTTTGATCTATTGGTCCTGTTGCCCTGTTCCCCTGCCAGGGAGATAAATTGGGTGGTAAACTTTCAGGAGCTAAAATATTGGAGTTTTTTCCTGGAAAAGGAATAAAACTGTAACTTTCCCACCCCCTGAGCAATGTGTGCAGCATGCAGGGATTTCCCCAGCCTCTGGTGAGGGTGGATTTAATTTCTGCCACGAGCAGCTCACCCATCCCTCATCTCTGAGCCTGAAATTGTAGCCCAGGGCTGCTCCTGAAGGGAATATTCCTTGGGGACAGGGATTTTGTAGGAATTGTGTCTGCTGTGCACAGAAGTTGGTGTTTGTGCTGGAATTTGCAAGGTAAAAGTTGAATATTGTTTTAAACACGGCTGTGTTTAAAAGAGCTGGAAATCGCTGGAGGAAGAGATATTTAAATGCCAGCAGATTTTAGGCTGGAATTTGGGGGGTTTCCCTGCTTTTTCACACCTCTGTTAATCCATGGAGCTAATCCTGATTTATCAAGGGAGTGAAAGGAGAGCCAGGAGTTCTGTGCTGTCAGTGTTCAACCTGCTGCTGGATTTTATAGGATCATCAAGGTTGGAAAAAATCTCACAGAGTCCCTGTGATGCCTTGAGAGGCTGCCCTGGAGCAGGGGCTGGGCAGAGTCCCAGAATAAAGCAGGGATTGATTCCCAGCATCTCCTGCATGGATCCACCTTGGGCAGCACCAGAGCCCAGCCAGGGCTGCACCCAAGATGAACCCAAATGGCCCCAAAATGCACGAGCGCTGCCGGGGTCTGTCCCTGGGATCAGCTCTGCTCCATTTGCATCTTGCAGTTCATTGTCCCAGCCCAGCTTTAGCCCAGGCACTCCCACCCTGCTTGTTTTTCTCTCTCCAGCCCACGGGGTTTGTTGTAGTTGAGACAGAGACAGTGCAAAGCAACACACTCCATTTTCAGAAGGTTTCAAACGTGCTTTTTATCCATTCCTACAAAGCTCATAAGTTTACACTTTACTCTTTGGTCATGAGAAACAAACAAATTGCTCATTGGAACAGGCAGCTGCAGGTTTCTCTTGTTTATCCTTCTTCCTTTCTTGGTTTCTATGTCAAAGACCTTGGTAGAAAATTCTTTCAGGGTTATAAATGGATCCTCTTGTCCAACTTCTCTGTGGCTCACAGAAATTTCTGTAAAACCTCTTCCACAGTTGTTTGTGCTCTTGGGAGCACCAACCTGAGGTTTGGATCATTTGTCCTTGGTGCCCAGCTGGAGCAGGAATTGTTTTGTCTCCCTGCTCTGTGCACAGAGCTCAGCATCCCTCAAACATTTTCCCTTTACACTAAAGCAGCACAGAGCCTGAAAAACAGAAAATCCAAACCCTGAGGCATCACATGGAGTTTGCATTCCCATGGGATCATCACCCTCACGAGGGTGGCCACCTCCCCACACCTTTCCCTTGTCATTTGTTGAAGTGGCACAAAGCCCTTCCTTGAGCAGGAACGCCCATCCTGGAGAATCCCTGGCTTTGGGGTTGTAGGATTTCCATGAGCTGTGTTCCCTGCAGGAGAAGCTGTGCCCGAGGAGGAGCAGATCAGTGCCAAGGACCAGAAGAACCTGGAGCCTTGTGATAACACCCCCATCATTGATAACATCACCCCCGGGGTCGCCAGCATCTCCACGGAGGAGAAGCAGAAATACGACGACGAGATCGCCAGCCTCTACAGGCAGCTGGATGATAAGGTGGGGAATGGTGGATCCAGGTGGGAATGGTGGGTTCCATGGGGGAATGTTGGATTCCATGGGGGAATGGTGGATTCCATGGGGGGAATGTTGGATTCCATGGGGGAATGGTGGATTCCATGGGGGAATGTTGGATTCCATGGGGGAATGTTGGATTCCATGGGGGAATGGTGGATTCCAGGTGGGAATGTTGGATCCCAGGTGGGAATGTTGGATTTTATGGGGGAATGTTGGATTCTGGGTGGGAATATTGGATTCCAGGGAGTAATGTTGGATTCCACGGGGGAATGTTGGATTCCAGAGTGGGAATGTTGGATTCCATGAGGGAATGTTGGATTCCATGGTAGAAGTGTTGGATCCCAGGGTGGGGAATGTTGGATCCCAGCTGGGAATGTTGGATCCCATGGGGGAATGTTGGATTCCAAGGTGGGAATGTTGGATCCCAGGGAGGAGTCTTGGATTCCATGGGGGAATGTTGGATCCCAGGGGGAATGTTGGATTCCATGGTGGCAGTGTTGGATTCCATGGTGGGAATGGTGGATCCAGGGTGGGAATGTTGGGTTCCATGGAGGAATGTTGGATTCCATGGTGGGAATGGTGGATCCAGGGTGGAAGTGTTGGATTCCATGGGGGAATGTTGGATCCCATAGGGAAATGTTGGATTCCATGGAGTAATGTTGGATTCCAGAGTGGGGATGTTGGATTCCAGGTGGAAGTGTTTGGATTCCATGGGGGGAATGTTGGATCCCAGGGTGGGAATGTTGGATTCCATGGTAGAAATGTTGGATTCCATGGTTGAAATGTTGGATTCCAGAGTGGGAATGTTGGATTTTATGGGGGAATGTTGGATTCGAGGTGGAAATGGACAATTTTAGCCAAGGTCTTTGTATTTTTGCTCTATTTCTCCTATTTGTGTATTTTCACTTTATTTCTTCTATTTTTGTATTTTCGCTTTATTTCTTCAATTTTCCTATTTTTGCTCTATTTCTTCTATTTGTGTATTTTTGCTCTATTTCTTCTATTTATGTATTTTTGCTCCATTTCTTTTTTTGCTCTACCTGTGTATTTTTGCTTCTGTTTGTATTGTGAACTGGAAAATGTTGGAAAATTCCAAATCCTGTACAAAAGCAGATCCTGCAGGCTTTCCACCCCTTTCCATGTGCAGACAGTGTTTGGGAGCACTCCCCAGGAAATCAGAGCCCAGTTTTCTGATAATTTAAAGTCCTTTTCTTCAGTGATTTGTGTAAAATCCCTCCCCAAACTGTAATGTCATCTTGGAGTCACCAGGGGAGAAAAAAATCCTAGAATTTAAAGGAAAATACATCCCCATCCCCTTTGGTTTGTGTTTTTGGAGCTGCCAACACAGCCCAGAGGGCTCATTTATTTTTATTATTATTATATTATTTAATACATTATTTTTATTTATTATTATTATTATTATATATAATTCTTTGCACAGCTTGAGGGACATCAGTGGCACTTAAAGCTCCCAGCAATTCCCTTCTCCAGCCATGAAGAGCTTTGGCTTGTGGGAAGATGAAAAATTGGGGGAAAAAAGGCCCAGAAAAATCCCATTCGCCACCCTGGATGAGAGCAGCAATAAAAAAGGACAGCTCTCATCATGAATCAATAGTCAAATTTAAAATTCAGTTGTAATTAGCAGGAAAATAGCAGCAAAAAGCCCAGTGTGTCCTTGACTTTTAATATTAAAGTTTGGCTGTTTGTGGACAGAGGAATTATTTTTAAACCTGAATTTTGGTGTCCCTGCACAGTCTGGTGGCACTGAAAAGTGCATTTTTCTGTAAGAAATGACACTTTACTCTGATTGCACTCTGCAGATTTTCCATATTGATGAGGAAAAGGAAAAAAAATTCAGTGATTAAGAGCTTTGGCTTGTGGGAAGATGAAAAAATGCAGGAAAAAAAAAAGGCCCAGAAAAATCCCATTCACCACCCTGGATGAGAGCAGCATAAAAAAAGGGCAGCTCTCATCATGAATCAATCAAATTTAAAATTCAGTTGTAATTATCAGAAAAATAGCAGAAAAAGCCCAGTGTGTCCTTGCCTTTTAATATTAAAGTTTGGCTGTTTGTGGACACAGAGGAATTGTGTTTAAACCTGAATTTTGGTGTCCCTGCACAGTCTGGTGGCACTGAAAAGTGCATTTTTCTGTAAGAAATGACACTTTACTCTGATTACAATCTGCAGCTTTTCCATATTGATCAGGAAAAGGAAAAAAAATTCAGCCATGAAGAGCTTTGGCTCCAGCCATGAAGAGCTTTGGCTTGGGGGAAGATGAAAAACTGGGGGGAAAAAAGGCCCAGAAAAATCCCATTCACCACCCTGGATGAGAGCAGCATAAAAAAGGGCAGCTCTCATCATAAATCAATAGTCAAATTTAAAATTCAGGTGTAATTAGCAGGAAAAGAGCAGAATAAAGCCCAGTGTGTCCTTGCCTGTTCATATTGAGGTTTGGCTGTTTGTGGACACAGAGGAATTGTGTTTAAACCTGAATTTTGGGGTCCCTGCACAGTCTGGTGGCACTGAAAAGTGCATTTTTTCTGTAAGAAATGACACTTTTCTCTGATTGCACTCTGCAGATTTTTCCATATTGATGAGGAAAAGGAAAAAAAATTCTGTCATGAAGAGCTTTGGCTCCAGCCATGAAGAGCTTTGGCTCCAGCCATGAAGAGCTTTGGCTTGGGGGAAGATGAAAAATTGGGGGAAAAAAAGGCCCAGAAAAATCCCATTCACCACCCTGGATGAGAGCAGCATAAAAAAGGGCAGCTCTCATCATGAATCAATCAATTTTAAAATTCAGTTGTAATTAGCAGGAAAACAGCAGAAAAAGCCCAGTGTGTCCTTGTCTGTTCATATTAAAGTTTGGCTGTTTGTGGACACAGAGGAATTGTGTTTAAACCTGAATTTTGGTGTCCCTGCACAGTCTGGTGGCACTGAAAAGTGCATTTTTCTGTAAGAAATGACACTTTTCTCTGATTGCACTCTGCAGATTTTCCATATTGATCAGAAAAAGGAAAAAAAAATTCAGCCATGAAGAGCTTTGGCTTGTGGGAAGATGAAAAATTGAGGGGGAAAAAAGGCCCAGAAAAAATCCCATTCACCACCCTGGATGAGAGCAGCAAAATAAAGGGCAGCTCTCATCATGAATCAATAATCAATTTTAAAATTCAGTTGTAATTAGCAGGAAAACAGCAGAATAAAAGCCCAGTGTGTCCTTGCCTGTTCATATTAAAGTTTGGCTGTTTGTGGACACAGAGGAATTGTGTTTAAACCTGAATTTTGGTGTCCCTGCACAGTCTGGTGGCACTGAAAAGTGCATTTTCTGTAAGAAATGACACTTTTCTCTGATTGCACTCTGCAGATTGATCAGGAAAAGGAAAAAAAAAATCAGTCATGAAGAGCTTTGGCTCCAGCCATGAAGAGCTTTGGCTTGGGGGAAGATGAAAAATTGAGGGGGGAAAAAAGGCCCAGAAAAATCCCATTCACCACCCTGGATGAGAGCAGCATAAAAAAGGGCAGCTCTCATCATGAATCAATCAATTTTAAAATTCAGGTGTAATTAGCAGGAAAACAGCAGAATAAAGCCCAGTGTGTCCTTGACTTTTAATATTAAAGTTTGGCTGTTTGTGGACAGAGGAACTGTGTTTAAACCTGAATTTTGGTCTTCTTCAGTGCACAGTCTGGTGGCACTGAAAAGTGCATTTTTCTGTAAGAAATGACACTTTTCTCTGATTGCACTCTGCAGATTTTCCATATTGATCAGAAAAAGGAAAAAAAAAATTCAGTCATGAAGAGCTTTGGCTCCAGCCATGAAGAGCTTTGGCTTGTGGGAAGATGAAAAATTGAGGGGGGAAAAAAGGCCCAGAAAAATCCCATTCACCACCCTGGATGAGAGCAGCATAAAAAAGGGCAGCTCTCATCATGAATCAATAGTCAAATTTAAAATTCAGTTGTAATTAGCAGGAAAACAGCAGAATAAAGCCCAGTGTGTCCTTGCCCTGTTCATATTAAAGTTTGGCTGTTTGTGGACACAGAGGAATTGTGTTTAAACCTGAATTTTGGTGTCCCTGCACAGTCTGGTGGCACTGAAAAGTGCATTTTTCTGTAAGAAATGACATTTTTCTCTGATTGCACTCTGCAGCTTTTCCATATTGATCAGAAAAAAGAAAAAAAAAATTCAGTTATGTTTCATTTTTCCTCATCCAAAGCAGTAAAGCCCAGGAAATTATTCCAGAGGGAATTGGAGCAGGTTTGGGTTTTTTCTTAAGCAAAATTTGAGGTAGGAAATGAGAAGATATTTGATCCCAAACAAAGGGATTTCCAACCCAAAATATCACAATTTATACCAGTGTTAACAGCTTTTCCTGCAGAGCTCTGTGGATATTTATTTATTTTATTTATATAAACCTATAAAGAGAAATAAATATACATAAATATATAAAAATATAAATAAATTTATATTTATATATAAATATATGTATATATAAAATATATATTTATATATATAAATAAAATATATTTATATTTTATATATAAATATATAAAAAGATAAATAAATATAAATATATTTATATATAAATATATAAAAAATATAAATATTTTATTTATATATAAATATATATTATATATATTTTTAATATATATTTATATATAATATATATTTATATATATTATATATATAAATATATAATATATATTTAATATATATAATATATATAATATATATTTAATATATATTATATATATAATATATGTAATATATATATAAAATATAAATAAATATAAATATATATATTTATAATATATCTATTTACATATACTAATTTTTCTCTCCCCTCATACCACTCAAACATTTAAATTAAAAATTAAAATTAAAATTAAAAATTAAAATTTAAAATTAACATATCAAAATTTAAATTAAAATATAAATTTATATTTTATATTTTAATTATTTAAAATTTTATTTTATGAAGAAGCTCCTCATAAAAATAAAGGAAATTAAAAGTGATCAAATGAGAGCTGTGAAAAGGAATTAAAAATCTCCTCCCCTGTTTCATTTGCAGGATGATGAAATCAACCAGCAGAGCCAGTTGGCTGAAAAATTAAAGCAGCAAATGTTGGATCAAGAGGAGGTAAGAAACTAAAATAAATAATTATCATTATTTTGGCCAGGATTTTTCACTCCAAATTTGATTTTTGATGATTCAGGTACTCAGGCAGTGAGATATTCCCTATATTAAATCACTAATTATCATTATTTTGGCCAGGATTTTTCACTCCAAATGTGATTTTTGGTGATTCAGGTACCCAGGCAGTCAGATATTCCCTGATATTAAATCACTAATTATCATTAATTTGGCCAGGATTTTTTCACTCCAAATGTGATTTTTGGTGATTCAGGTACCCAGGCAGTCAGATATTCCCTATATTAAATCACTAATTATCATTATTTTGGCCAGGATTTTTCACTCCAAATTTGATTTTTGATATTCAGGTACCCAGGCAGTGAGATATTCCCTGGTAATTAATCACTAATTATCATTATTTTGACCAGGATTTTTTCTTACAAATGTGATTTTTGATATTCAGGTACCCAGGCAGGATGCACTGCAGGCAGTTAGATATTCCCCTGATAATTAATTATTAATTATCATTATTTTGGCCAGGGTTTTTCACTCCAAATGTGATTTTTGATATTCAGGTACCCAGGCAGGATGGCCTGCAGGCAGTTAGATATTCCCTGGTAATTAATCATTAATTATCATTATTTTGCCAGGATTTTTCACTCCAAATGTGATTTTTGGTGATTCAGGTACCCAGGCAGTGAGATATTCCCTGATATTAAATCACTAATTATCATTATTTTGGCCAGGATTTTTCACTCCAAATGTGATTTTTGATATTCAGGTACCCAGGCAGGATGGCCTGCAGGCAGTCAGATATTCCCTGATAATTAATTATTAATTATCATTATTTTGGCCAGGATTTTTCACTCCAAATGTGATTTTTGATATTCAGGTACCCAGGCAGTGAGATATTCCCTATATTAAATCACTAATTATCATTAATTTGGCCAGGATTTGTCACTCCAAATGTGATTTTTGATATTCAGGTACCCAGGCAGGATGCACTGCAGGCAGTTAGATATTCCCTGATATTAAATCACTAATTATATATATTATATATATATCATATATATAATAATATATTATATATATTATCATTATTTTGGCCAGGATTTTCACTCCAGATGTGATTTTTGATATTCAGGTACCCAGGCAGGATGCACTGCAGGCAGTTAGATATTCCCTGATAATTAATTATTAATTATCATTATTTTGGCCAGGGTTTTTCACTCCAAATGTGATTTTTGATATTCAGGTACCCAGGCAGGATGGCCTGCAGGCAGTTAGATATTCCCTGGTAATTAATCATTAATTATCATTATTTTGCCAGGATTTTTCACTCCAAATGTGATTTTTGGTGATTCAGGTACCCAGGCAGTGAGATATTCCCTGATATTAAATCACTAATTATCATTATTTTGGCCAGGATTTTTCACTCCAAATGTGATTTTTGATATTCAGGTACCCAGGCAGGATGGCCTGCAGGCAGTCAGATATTCCCTGATAATTAATTATTAATTATCATTATTTTGGCCAGGATTTTTCACTCCAAATGTGATTTTTGATATTCAGGTACCCAGGCAGTGAGATATTCCCTATATTAAATCACTAATTATCATTAATTTGGCCAGGATTTGTCACTCCAAATGTGATTTTTGATATTCAGGTACCCAGGCAGGATGCACTGCAGGCAGTTAGATATTCCCTGATATTAAATCACTAATTATATATATTATATATATATCATATATATAATAATATATTATATATATTATCATTATTTTGGCCAGGATTTTTCACTCCAGATGTGATTTTTGATATTCAGGTACCCAGGCAGGATGCACTGCAGGCAGTTAGATATTCCCTGATAATTAATTATTAATTATCATTATTTTGGCCAGGATTTTTCACTCCAAATGTGATTTTTGATATTCAGGTACCCAGGCAGTCAGATATTCCCTGATAATTAATCACTAATTATCATTATTTTGGCCAGGATTTTTCTCTCCAAATGTGATTTTTGATATTCAGGTACCCAGGCAGTGAGATATTCCCTGATAATTAATCACTAATTATCATTATTTTGGCCAGGATTTTTCACTCCAAATGTGATTTTTGATATTCAGGTACCCAGGCAGGATGCACTGCAGGCAGTGAGATATTCCCTGATATTAAATCACTAATTATCATTATTTTGGCCAGGATTTTTTCACTCCAAATGTGATTTTTGATATTCAGGTACCCAGGCAGTCAGATATTCCCTATATTAAATCACTAATTATCATTATTTTGGCCAGGATTTTTTCTTCCAAATGTGATTTTTGATATTCAGGTACCCAGGCAGTTAGATATTCCCTCTATTAAATCACTAATTATCATTAATTTGGCCAGGATTTTTTCACTTTAAATGTGATTTTTGATATTCAGGTACCCAGGCAGTCAGATATTCCCTCTATTAAATCATTAATTATCATTATTTTGGCCAGGATTTTTCACTTTAAATGTGATTTTTGGTGATTCAGGTACCCAGGCAGTGAGATATTCCCTGATATTAAATCACTAATTATCATTATTTTGGCCAGGATTTTTCACTCCAAATGTGATTTTTGATAATTCAGGTACCCAGGGCAGGATGCACTGCAGGCAGTTAGATATTCCCTGATAATTAATCACTAATTATCATTATTTTGGCCAGGATTTTTTGTTCCAAATGTGATTTTTGATATTCAGGTACCCAGGCAGTCAGAGATTCCCTATATTAAATCACTAATTATATATATTATATATATATCATATATATATATATATATATTATATATATTATCATTATTTTGGCCAGGATTTTTCACTCCAAATGTGATTTTTGGTGATTCAGGTACCCAGGCAGTCAGATATTCCCTATATTAAATCACTAATTATCATTATTTTGGCCAGGATTTTTCACTCCAAATGTGATTTTTGATATTCAGGTACCCAGGCAGGATGGCCTGCAGGCAGTCAGATATTCCCTGATAATTAATTATTAATTATCATTATTTTGGCCAGGATTTTTCACTCCAAATGTGATTTTTGATATTCAGGTACCCAGGCAGTCAGATATTCCCTATATTAAATCACTAATTATCATTAATTTGGCCAGGATTTGTCACTCCAAATGTGATTTTTGATATTCAGGTACCCAGGCAGGATGCACTGCAGGCAGTTAGATATTCCCTGATATTAAATCACTAATTATATATATTATATATATATCATATATATAATAATATATTATATATATTATCATTATTTTGGCCAGGATTTTTCACTCCAGATGTGATTTTTGATATTCAGGTACCCAGGCAGGATGCACTGCAGGCAGTTAGATATTCCCTGATATTAAATCACTAATTATATATATTATATATATATCATATATATAATAATATATTATATATATTATCATTATTTTGGCCAGGATTTTTCACTCCAGATGTGATTTTTGATATTCAGGTACCCAGGCAGGATGCACTGCAGGCAGTTAGATATTCCCTGATAATTAATTATTAATTATCATTATTTTGGCCAGGATTTTTCACTCCAAATGTGATTTTTGATATTCAGGTACCCAGGCAGTCAGATATTCCCTGGTAATTAATCACTAATTATCATTATTTTGGCCAGGATTTTTCTCTCCAAATGTGATTTTTGATATTCAGGTACCCAGGCAGTTAGATATTCCCTGATAATTAATCACTAATTATCATTATTTTGGCCAGGATTTTTCACTCCAAATGTGAGGCAATAACACCAAATTCCACAAATGTTGCTGTGATATTTCTAGAAATTAATTTTATTGTGTATCCAGGCCCTCAGAAAGGGTTTCCAAGGTGTTATTAGAGAAAAAACCAATTTATGAACACGTGTGCCATTCATCACTCAGGGTTCAGCTGCCCCCTCTGGGGACTTGTCCTGGCTGGGAGAATCTCAATTT